>BGZK01001667.1:0-119899 GCA_005406025.1 Eumeta japonica | reverse complement strand
CTAAACATACATAAAAAGAGTTTATTTAACTGAAAAATTTCGTTTTGACTAAAATTTAAGAAAAATGATTAAAGATAAAATTTTTTTAGCCTATCTACAATTATTTCATTTTAGTAAAAACGAAGATTTATTATAACTACAATTATTAAAATATTATGGAAAGTATTTTGAATAAATTTTTGTTTTTACCAATAATTTAAGAAAAACCATTAGAAAAGAAATTTTTAACTATCTACAATTATTTTGTATTTTTAATTTTAAGTAAAAAGACGAAGATTTATTGTAATTAAAATTATAAAATATTATCAAGAATTATTTAAAATTATTTTGATAATATTGTCTTATTATTAATTAAATTATTTATTATAATAATAATTCATTAAATAAATTATTATAATAAACTTGAAAATTTATAACCTACCGAGCAACCACGTGTTCATTTGATATTCCAGCATTATTATCTACACCACTTTCTTCCATAGTTTATATCAATTGCATTTCACCAAATATAATAATAATGCATATAAAATTCACGATAATAATAGTAATTATTAATAATTATAGTAGTAAATCAAATGTTAATAATAAATATTACATTGTAAAAGAACACTTTAAAACACAAACAAAACAGTGGTGACGATCCGTATTAGAATTATATAACTGATACTATATACTATATATATATATATATATATATATATATATATATATATATATATATATATATATATATATATATCGTTTGTAAACGTTGAACAGTATACTTTTTATAATATATATAGGTATACACACAATATATGCGTCAGCTGCCTCGCTGCGTTGGCTACACACAAGTATACAGACAAGTATACAAGCATATACGCGATTGAAAAGTGAAAGGTGCGCCAATAAGTTGCGCACCAAAAACGTAACGCGGATTCATCAGTAGATTCTACTCCTCAAATTTTTCTCATACCGGGCACCTTATATGAAAATCGATTCTTAAGGAGTAAACTCCAAAAAAGAGACGAACAAATTATATTACTATAAAATCTGTCAAGTTATTTTGCATTAGCTGATAACAACGGTAGTCGTGTTTTATCCAATTGTAATTGTGGCGTTTCAATTCGTAACAAAATAGGATAGTTATATGTTAAAATATCAAGAATTGCATTTAAATAGTGATATTCAATTGGCAACAGCTCCATTAGTTGTACTGAAGTCGAATTCCGTTAATATTTAAAACAATATATAACTTGAAAAGGAAGTTTGTGCAAATGCTTAAAATAGTCAAATAAGCAATAATTGTGTTTAAAAATGCCATGTACTTCTCCGCACGCCTTTCACTTGTTTGACATGTTTTATTACGCAAATGTAAACACGCGAAACTTGCATTATAGTAAACGGAGTTGATTTGCTCATTAAAATTAGATTTATTCATATATTATTGCCAAATCTACAATTTATTGGTTGAAATCAATCGGTTTCACACTTCAGCCACTAACTATATTTGAACGCGAAAAGATCACGTCCAAATAATATTGGAGTAAAGATATTTTTTTCCCCGCATTTAGTGATAAATGACGTACGAGGCGCGAGACAATAAAAGGCGCAGATAAATCTACCCGAAAAACACAATCTGCACAAAAGTTCTGAGGAATATTCCGATTAATCGGATCGCTTGTCATTGATGAATAGGATCTATCGGATCTCGCGGGAGATAAATAAAAGAGCGGGATGGGCCGTAAAAAAAGTAGGTGTTGCCAGATTAAATCAAAGCTTTTTTTAATTAACGGCCGCTTAAAGCCCATCGCGCCTCATCGGGTTCGATCGACTAATGTCCGCGTCCGGCTGCGGGCGCGGTCTAACTTCTATTGACGTTTTCACGAGGATGGCAACACACCGATATTTTATTATACGATCTTAGAGGGATCGGTTTCTAGGCGGTTGCCCGTTGGAAAAAATAAATGCGAATCTGTCTGGACCACCAAAACCTTTTTATTCATAAAAGTGTCAGAAGTTTTGAGTTATATAATGGAAACGACTATTTTAATGTCTGATTGAAATGTCACAGATAGAATATTCAATTCAAAGCCAGAGCAAATTTTAACATAATCGTAACAGATTTCGCAGATGATGAAACATTAGGAACATGCAATTTTCCGTTGCGGATTACGGGAAGATAGATGAATACGCAAATGGGAAATTTTCAATATAAAACAGTTTCAAGTTATAATTATTTCGACTCGCATAAAGCGCTCCTACGTACGTCTGTACGTACACCGAACGGCTTTTAAGCGGCACTCAACAATTAACGAACACTCGAAACGTTCGAGTGTCGGTCGACTGAGAGAGAAAAAATTCGCCATAGAGCGAGCACGACTTTTGGACAGTTTAAAATCGACACGTCATGGAAATTTTGAACATGTCATTCCGTGTTTCGGCATGAAAATGTCATGTACCTAATCATCGATCGATTGGTTGGATTATCTGAGGATTTATAACTTGTTTTCATAATTATTTATAATCTTCGTAACTAAATACGCTTCCTGAGGTGATTGAAACGATCGATTCAAATTTCGAAGAAAAAGGGAATGCGGTTGGAAGTAATACATACATTTATTTATAACGTTGATCATAATACAGAATGTTGTCAATGTGCCTCAGATTTCAATTTCACCCCACTGCCGAGGCGTAGTCCCCTACAATTTTTTAATCCAGATTGAGGGGCTTCGGTTCTCCACGATGGTCGGTTGGTAGTCGAGGGTTGCTGACGACCATCGCCAGCAATATGATGACAGCATCCGGGACCGATGGTTTAACGTGCTATTAAGGACACAGCGCGAGCGCATTAACTTAAGTTGAAAATTCGGTCGTGATCAAGATCTAATATATTGCCTTCTGGTTCGAAAGCGTCGTTTTTAACTATTCAGCTACTGCCTTTGTAAACAGGATGTATTTTATCATGCACATAATATTCATACTCTCCTTCTTTTTTAGAACAACTTTGACAAAGTAGGTATAACAAAAATATATTTATAAGTAATATAAAAACAACCCTAATAAATGCTCGCCCAGACTGCAAGTGCGGGCGCGAACGGGTGATCGGCTGCGCGGCGCGTTGCGGTGCAGTACCTACACATTAGCTGTTTTAAGGTTGTCAGTACGACATTTCTACGTAGTTGTTCTAAGCTATTTTGCTCAGAAACGACTACTTCATTGATAATTGTTTCTTTGGCAAAATTGTTTTATATGGGGAGGAGATGATGAATTTTCGCGAAAAGAAGCATGATCAAATCCATCCTGTACGATTAAATGAAATCGTAAAACAAGGTATAAAATGCAACGAAGTCATTGTATTCCAAAAATACAAAATGCAACCAGATGCCTGTGTTACACACAACACCATTAACGCCATGCGAATCTATTTAGTTCTTTATTCACATGTGGATAGGAACAAGAAAATGAACCAATAGAACAAATTAGTACAAAAAAATTATTCTTCTGCCGCTATTTTCGATTGCTGGTCTAATTAACATTTATATTCACAATTTACACGAAATATAACTTATATTAAAGAAACCGCTTGAAACGTTAAAATGAATGTTTAAATAAATTTTGTCTTCAAACGCAAAGATAATTTTCAGCATTTAAGAGCTTATTTACACAAATCTCGGAAATTAATTACTTACCTTGATTTAAGGTAAGTACAATTGCGAGATTGTGTTGGCTGTGAATTTACTTTATGACTTCAATCTAGAATTCCTTGAATTAAAGCAAACTATAATAATATTATACAGAGGCCTAGGATCGTCTTAGCTTACCTCACCCTAACTTAACAGTCTTATAATGTACGCATATTAATGTGCAGACCGTGAGCCCTTATCGTTGATAATTAAATGATAAAATATTTTTACAGTCTTATTTGTCATACAAAATAGATAATTTGATATTTCATCAGAGCAAACTTTTAAGACAAAGCACTTGACTTATACAACTAAATTCATTTTTAATGAATTCAAGGGTCTCTTAAAATTCGATTCACGGACCGCAATTTCAATACAAATAGTCCAGTAATGTAATAAATCATAGATTATCATGGTTTATCAATTATTGGTAACGAAAAGTAAAATTAACAAAACCCGTATTTTGTTCAAAAATCATAGATATCACAGTTATTATTAATAACAATTAATTCCATTAGATTTGAATTTTTTTTACATCTTTGAACATAGGCAAAAATTAAAGCAATCTGAAATGGACGAATTCTCATATGACATATGATACAAAAATACATTCATAATTCGTGTTTTACAAATATCATGTGTGTATAAAATACATGAATTATAAAAAAATCCGATTTTTTTTTATCACAAATAAATGTTATTAGCAAATAAATTTTATCACAGGGATAAAAACCGCATATAATAAACGAGGAAATACGTTGGCACCATATAGACATAGATAAGCCTAGAAGTTAGACCATAAGAGTTCTTTTGAACTTTTTAGGTATATAATCTAAAAAAAATAAACTATTATGGTATGCTTCTTGATTTCAAAAAGGTGTTACAACTGTGTAACGTATATGAATGACAGATGAATTGGTTTCATTATTTCTGAATATTCATATTCAGGGTATAAGAAATCATGATTATATATTCCCTTTTACATGTAACCTTCAGCAGTTTATAGAAGATTTGTGTATTCCAAGATTATACCAAATGATATTCAGTCAACACAACTATATGATGAGATACATGTATATCTACTAACCGCGACTATTTTATACGTCACATTCCTCTAAAGATGAGTTTGCCTTCTCAATGGGCCGCTCTTTGTTCGCGGACAGCGATTTCGTCGCTTTCGGACAATCGCCATGATCGAGGTGAGAAACGTGCATGATGAAATGGAAGCGCTTGAAGCGCTGTAAGAATGTTGCGCATGCGTGCTCGCCCGCTTCTCATCCCCTTCCCGTGTCCCGGTGTGTGGGTGTGTATGTGTGAGTGCTTTCCCTGCCCCCTCCCAGCCGGCGCGCTTTGTTACACGCCGGCATGAATGAGCGAGAGGAACGATCAATATTTTGGGGACTGCAAGTGGTGGAACTTATGAAATTTTTAGTAGTTTCATAACGGCTCGTCTCTGCGAAGTAATTAAAGTACCATCGTATTCATTCTTAACGTAGCTATTAATGTCTTTGATCTACATATTTGAATACTCTTTTAAGTAAATGTGTTCTTTTGCAGATTCAGATAATTTGAAATCCGCAGAATGAAAATATTTTACAGCACGTGATGAGTATTAAAAATATAGCGTACTCGAGAAAATGGGTATTGATTACAAATTTTTTTATGTGACTGTCGATTGTGTAATAAGAGTAATTAAGAAAATGCAATATTATATAGTGAACATTTATCCAGGCCAAAGATACACAACAACAAACATGTAGATGCAAAAAAAAAACAGAACTCCATGAAAAAGGGGTCAACATAAAAAAAAATGCAAGCGGTGACAGGTAAAGCGAACATTTAGGCAACGTACGACATACAGCCATAATAAAAAAAGATAAATTAAAATTACAGGTATAGCAAAGAATACAGTAAAAAGTTTACACAAGATAAGGATTCATTAGAATGACAGAGACTTCTCTGGTAATCATATGAAAACGTTTCAAACAAATATAATAAAACGAAACACACCGAAAAAAGAGAAAGAAAAAAAATTAAACAATTTTGATGGACAGATCGTAGATCAGAAGGAATTGAAGGCTGCACTGGCCCGTACCATAGAAATTTTTCTCAAACGACGGATCGATTACTCACAACGATCGATTCGATACTCCACCAATCGATAACTGAAAAATAATTATCGAAATCAAGTTAAACAACAACCATTCCTATTATTTGATTGTAGTACCTTAGACGAGTCCATGGCCAGAGGCAAGAGACTCACCTGAAACTGAAGAAATGTATCATTTAGATTGATTAATTTGCGACTACTATAAACCACGTAAATATTTATTCGAATCACTCAAATGAATATAGTTAAAAGTAATGCCAAAATGCTGTTTGACTTTGAACGTATAATGAATTTCGGCGGCTGTCTCACTAGGCATTCAAACATTTTCACTAGCATTCAAACATAGCATAACGGCAATTTCACTAAATTGCCGTTTTTATTGCTGTGATGAATTTTTGATGACAGTTTATCGTTTACAGTGATTCCGATGATAACAATGCTATACTTCGTGATCATCTCTTTGATTATTGTTTTGATAATTGATCATTCATGTACAGCTGAAATGTATATTGCGTAATATTTTGGTATCTCCGTTCAATTAATTTAGAGTTTAGAGCGCCATTTTTGAAAAATAGGTATAATTTAGTTTAGTATAACACTAACAAAATACAGAGTAAGAAACAATAAAGATACCAACTCGGAAGAGTCGGAATAATTGATAAGAAATTAAATTTAGTGTATTTTAAAGACTACCATCTATTATTTTTGTTTGTATATATATTAATTAGTTCATAAACTTGGTTAATGAAAAGTGGTAGCTTTGCATTAAATATTAAAATGGTTAACTATTATTTTTATTTAATAAAACATATTTGTAAGAATATAAAATTAAAGCATGCGCATTTGAAAACTGTCTATTTGTCACTTACAAGTTGATTAATATTTTTTAATACTATTACAAATATGTAAATAACATATTAAATTAATCAGATGCAAATAAATTCTTAAAAAGTTTGATGATACGACATTCGTATATCATTATTCCATTAATTGTTTGCATTATGAACTTGAAGAGTTTATGAAGTTCCACTCGCTAGCAAATGTAGTAGAAGCTTTTGAATGAAATTCCCTACAATGTCTTTAGCGGTTGTTATAACAAAGTCTTCTCATAAAAATAATGCACTACAATCCCTAGCGAGTACAGTTTTCTAAACTCTCTATAGCGATGAACTACTTATCAGGAGCAAGTTGAAGAGATAGAAAATCTCAGTTCGTTTTTCACTGACGCTTAAGAAAGCCACGCCGAATGCCGTATTAAAATCATACTATTTATGTCGCCGGAAAGTGCCACGGGCCGATTCTAGGAATCTCAATTCATAATGTTAAGCGATTCTGCTGAAAGTAGGGAAATAAGTCAGCAAATGAATCCGCGATGATACATCGCGCACTTCGGGCCCAATATCGCCTCCTCCATATGAGATTTCTTCTGCAAATTTATCACCCTCTATGCAAATAATCCGCGTGATGGATATTGCGACGCCAGCGGATAGATGAAACGCCTTCCGTTACTCCAACGAGCGGAAATTATTTATTTTTTTCCTCTCGGCCCCCGAGTTTGGGAACTCTTTTTATGGCGGATGCGGGAGTTATGTGAGCCGAAGCGGGTCTCGCTTCAGTCATTTTTATGAGTTCGCGCACTCGCAGAGTTTTGACGGTCAATCCATTGTGACCGGCCTCGAGAACGGACGACCGCTAGTCTGTTAAATGGCTTTAAATAAGTAATTACAAATTATAATAGGGCCTTTATAAAGTCTATTACGCTTTTCACAACTCGTTTCCACTTATAAGAAATAATTCGATGACTTTTTCGACCGGCTGTGGATTTAGATTCTTCTCTTATTTTTACCTTTATTTCATTATTACCTATTATTGCATTTCGTATTTTCGAAACTCTTTCTATTACTACATATGTATTAATACTTCGTGATATACGGTTACCTATTTTATTAGTTATTATTAACATCTACATCTTATTGACTATAGATCTTTCTTATTTGTTCGACTTCAAACCTAAAAGCGACCCGTGAAATCGCTAAAACGACTAACAGACGGAAAATTACCGGGTTTCACGACACCCCGCTCCCGACAATCACAGTATCAGTAGCTGCACGTGTGCTCTCTTTGATTATCCCAAAAAGTTCCGATATCGGCGCGCAGCGGCCGCGGCGGCTCAATTAACGCAGAATCAATAATGTCGATTAATTCGACGCTCCGCTGATTACACGGGCGACCGCCGGCCGCCGCCGAGCCGGCCGGCCGATTGGTATGCCGACACATCATTCCCGAGTCGTTACCGACTAATTACGGTCGGCGCCCCGAAATATGGACTTGCGCGATTTGATTCGCCGAGTCAAATGTTGGATGTGGATTTTGATTTGTCTTGTGAACGGTAGTAGCACTAGGCAGGCGCTGGGCAAGAGCGAGGTAAAAAAAGACCAAGCGTCATCCCGACTCTTGCGCCGAGGGTGAGCTGAGAAGTAATATTTAAAAATATTATTTAATAAAATCTAATTAACAAGACCCAATTCCGTAGGTTTTGGTTTATGCTTACACCAAATATGGCGATAAGCGGCTGTCATCTTCAATTTTGTTCAGTGCCATTTATGTTAAATTAGTTTAGATTTAATCCAAATGAATGAAAAATATATTCATGATTTGACTTTTGGAATTTGGACAAAAAGCAACAAGTTCTCTAATTTTATCAAATCGTATAACTGTATTATCAGGAAGTTAAAAAAAAAAAAGCTTCAACTAAAGCGATATAGATAAATTAAAAATATTTTTTTTGGACTTTATGAAATATTTCATGGTATAACAAACATAAAAAATTTTCACCGCGAGTAGAATAATTTTTATAATCATGTCAAATTTTAAGTAGTCATAATTAAAATTATCAAGTATACAGAAAATAGGTCATGATAGACGAATAACGGCCCTAACGTATCATTGACTTATTACTACTATGAAGGTTCCTTTCTGATTTGTGCGGTGCAGTAAAATTGGTGTTATCAATGACTGTATTTGTCTCCTACTTTAATTCATTTGCAAAGTTCGATTAGTTAATATATAACGCTTTAGTATATAATAAGTTCCTTTTAGTACTGTGAATTCATATGGCTTAATTTTGATATTAAAAACTATAATAAAATATCTAATCAATAAGTAACTTTTTGTGACAATTACATAGGGTGGTTTCTACGAGTTGTAGTGAATTTAGTATCCAGTTTCTGTATTTTTTACGCAAATAGTAATGTAAGCTTATATGATTGTAACACTCTCTACAATTCAGTCTTTTTTGGAAGTTTTTAGTGTTTTTCGATAAAAATGGATACGATGTTAATCCTTAATATTAGCTGCAATCACGACATGCGCTTGTAACTCGACAATCAGCGATCCGATTTACACGATTTTTTCAGTGTGTAATACCTATCAAATTATCTCCGAGGATTTTTCTCGCGTGAATCTAGAACGAATCCTTTACTTTTTAATGCCGACTGGTCAACAGAAACAGCCAAGAAAAAACCAAGATCGACATCGGCCGGGATCGGGATCAAGATCGAGAACAGAGATAGTTTACAAAGAGAAATAATTTAACGGTAGTACTTGCGTTCTCGGTGTAAAAGCATACATTTATTTTGGGATAACTTTGTTGCCAGCGATTTGACGGTAGAATTGAGATCGAACAGTCGGGTTTCTAGATCGAGACCGGTATAGAAATCGACAGTAGAATCGGAATGGAAATCGAGATTCAGAAGATCAGATTCACGGTCGACAACGCGATCGGTCTAAATAGAAAAAGAAGGAATATTCATTATCCGCTTACACGGACGGAGCTGCGGGCGCAAGTACCTAACACAAAAAAAAAGTGTCTTAAATGATAGTTATGAAGTAATTAATATGACTCAGGTAACATAAAGGGTAAAATAGACGTCAATTTTACCGATACTCAAATTATAAAACATATAGAAATCATAAAGCAGAGTATTAAAATTCATATAAAGATATAGAACGAAAATAAAAAATAAATGACAAAATTGGATCTTTCAAACTTGTATAGCATGCTATTAATTTCGTTTATTTTTAGGAATATATATTATAATGTTTATTCACGTCTGTTTATCAGGGTTTCGTACATGTAAGATCAAAATAACACCCTTATGTGGATATACTCCGATGCCATCGGTTTTTATGTCACTGTCGTTGCCGCGGTCATTAGCATTGTGATCGAGTTGAAATCGTAAGTCATCGCGGAAACTATTTCCTAGCTCTTATTTATGGCAAAACATCAGGTTTTTTTAATATCATTAAACGTTGAAGTATCTTGAAGATTTTAAAAATAATGTCTTTTTGATGTGGAATTTCATACAAAAAAGTTTGCTATGTAGGTTCAAAGTGTAGATATAGCTTTGATTCTCACTCGCATTAGTTATCTGCAAAAATATTCTACTACTACTATAATCTACTAAAATAAGCCGAAGTACTTCAAAAATTTGTAATAACAGGTGTATTAGATACGAGTATATCTACTAAAAGTAAAATAAAAGAAAAGTTTAGACATTTTTAGTTCCCTAAGAATATAATAAAAAAAACTGTTCAACTCCTCAAGTGATATTCCCTATATTTTATTTTGTTACTAACCCACAGCTTCGTTCAAATTGGAATTGAGATCGATAGCGGAATCGGAATCGAAAGCGGGACAAAGAACAGAATCGAGAACAAAACTAGGATCAGAATCAAAAGTGGGACCGAGACCGAAATTGAGAATGGGAAGAATCAAAAATTTGTGTGGGGACGGGTTCAGAATGAGAAGTGTGACAGGAATCGGAATCGCAAGCGAAACCGGGATTGAAATTGACATCGATCGATACAACAGAAAAAAAAAATCATTTTACGTGCATGCTGGAGTAGTTGCGGACATTAACTATACGGGCAAGCTACCCACAAGAAATTGCAGAAGAACGGCTGCCGGGCCAGCTAGTATACACTTAATATAAGTATGAATACAAAAATATGTTTGCTTTGTTTAGAATTAGGTGTTTTGTATTATTTTTATTTAATATCAAACAATCCTATAACTGACTGGTTATACACAGACAATGTTTCTAAGAAGATTTCCACCCCAACACCGACAAAGAAAGCAAACATTAAATCTGCATTGAAAGTTTTAAGTTAGATAAGCCCCGAATACCGATGCAAAATACATTCATCAGTGTTAATGCATTGGAAGCGATCACTCGTCCCGTCTGAGCCCACGGGAATAAATCAAACAGGATTAAATAGAGTTAGCGCGCTGAAGGCGGCGTGCGCGCTGTGCCGATGAACGCCCGTCGCGGCATTACCCGCCGCGGGTGGGTGCGGCGCGGACAGAGGCGCCCTGCGTGTTTCCAGGTCGAAACACGTGTTCGAAAAAAACATGTTTATGTAACACCGAGCGAAATTCCAAAGAGACATTATTCTCCGACCGCGGGAAAAAGCTGATACAAGAAAATAATTTATGAGGCGAGATGATAAAATGAAAATTGAATAATGCTTTCGATTTGGTGCAAAGTAATAAATAAATAAATACGGAATGTGAAAATATAAAAAATATATATAAGCGAGTGTTAAGTTTATAATGGCAACAATAGTGGTTTGGACGACTTAACCTTATACTTTCTGAATTGATAGTTACAATATTTAAAAAAAAATACGACAATTATTTTTAGTTATCTGATGAATAGTTGAAGTTATATTCAACGATTTAAGTATTAGCAAAATAATATTAATTTTTCGTTTCATTTTGCAGGTACGGACGCCACCTAAGCTATTTAAAACCTTAATTTCAATTTTCTTTTTCGAGTTAACAATATTGCATAAGAATTTCCAATCCCGCGTTGTTTTGTTACCGCCGGTAGTAACCCCTGACAGACGGGCGGACGAAGCTGCACCAACAGTGGACTTCCTTTTCGGAGCCTTCCGATCGGGCAAGCTTATAAATTGACGAATGCTAAAAAAATCGCCTTCGTACATTTTTCCGAAGCAGAGCGAGTCTACGGCTGTGTCGTAACTCGGGGATATCCTCGCGTAACTTCGGGATGTGGCGTGAAAAGCGATGATATAATTTTCAGCCCGGCAATAAATCTGTGGAATATAAAATATCCGGATATCGCGGCGCGCCGCCGCGCATTAGGAGCGGCGACCCTTTTAATCGCCTCGCCGATCTTCGGAATCGCAAAAGTGCCTTTGTCCTCAAAAATAATTACATTTTATCGAATAAAAGTGGCTTGACGCGACGCAAAATTTACGATTTCAACGGATTTATAATGTTCTGGCCGGCGTGCTCCGTGTCTTTTCTTCGGATATTACAATATTGGAAGTTTTCCAAGGGCGGACCTAATGAGATTTAGCGGAAATTGTCGATGTTACAAATGAAAAAGTTGTCGCAGAAACGTATAATGGCTAGATGCAGAATCCTAAATTGTTTTAAGAGTCGTACAATAAATAATACGCGTACGATTCCCAATAGTAAGAGCAAAACATTTCTGTGGTGATCCAAACATTTTTCATGATGTCAGTTTCATTACAGTATCAAATTCTTCAAAAACGAAAATGGAATCGCTCCATATTTATAAAAATAGTTTGAAAAATTATTAATAACCATTTACATAAATAGAGACATTTTCGACTTTTACGTAGTAAACTAAAAAAATTATTTATTTATACATACACTTGCTATTTTTTAATCTGACCTTTCTTTTACATTCAATGAATCATAAAATTAGCCTTACTCAATTTTAACGTGATATTAAAAATAACTTTTGTTAGTTAAATAGAATTATTAGTCGTTAATTAAAATATTTTATCTTTGGGAACTTTTGGTAATCCACTTTGACTAAGTAATTGATGAATATTAATATGATTTGACGAGTCGATTACTACGAAGTTGTTAAAACTGAAAAAAGTCAATAATTTAAGTTTATTGCAAGTAGAATCATACTCCGTCGTTGAAAGTCCACTCAGCTTGTTTGGATGAAAATATTTTTTTAATACAAAATAAATTGTCGTATCAGAAATAACGCAACATAATACATAATTTAATAACAAATTATAAATTAATTGGAAATGAGAAAAACACTACAAAAAATTCCTAAAAATGAACAACATTTTCTTCGAAAAATATAAAAGTTCTAAGCTATTGTTTAAGCGAAGACCGGTATGCCTTCGACTAATAACAACGCGTTTGAAATGGTAATTATATTATATTTATTTTTGCAGTGTTATTAATATAATATACACAAAAAAGATTGGTATGGGAGTCACAGTAGAGATGTATAATTTCGGCACGTTGCTATTTTATTCTGGTTTTTCTATTTATTACATATATAAATTCACATTACAATTTGGCTTTAACGTATTGGCCGCTTTGAGTTAACATTCCTGGCACTATTTTAAGACCGGAAAGCGAAATATTTATTTTAAATTAAATATTAAAATTATGACGATGCCCGACTTCGGCTTATAGTGAACATAGAGATTGATAGAATTTGAGTAGTTCTAGAACAAGGTTACGTAACTGTGAAATAATGACGTGGCTTAAATGACCGCCTGCAATATTAAAGCTGCATTAGGTGAGACTACGATTAACATACGGACTGTTATTTTGGTTTAATTGTTAGTGTAAGTTTAGACATGCCAAATGCACCACGCCGAAAGGCGAGAGCTCTGGTCGTTAACGATGAATCTTGAGCAATGGTTAAAGGGAAACCACGTCTAATCACTATGAAATTGTCAAAAAAAATGAATTATTATTTCGGAATGACCACAATATTGACATATTTGCGCCAGAGCCGTGAAACTGAAAAAAAAATGATAGAGAAATTGTATCTTGATCATTGACTGGAACACAGAAAAGTAAAATTCACAAATTAAAGCTCTAACTTAATGAATACACACAAAAATATGAAAATTTAGAAAGGAACTGTCAGGTAAGACCAATAATGGATTCTTTGCGATAATCGGGAAGGTCCAGCCGCATGGCTGGACGCGATGATGTCGAGGAGTCACCGACGCTGGTGAGTTTTCATGGTCTTGTGTTGGTGTTATTCACAACAGTTTTTTGTTATCTGGTACATTGATAACAGCTGATGCCTGTAGCGAAAAACTTTAAATAAATAAAGTTCGATTCAAGTATAGATCTTCATCAATGTAGCTTCGTGAGAAAATGAGATCTTATATTAAACAATACAACATTTCAATTCTACATATAGGTGAATTGTTGCAATGCAGTTCGTGTAGGATCTACGCAGACTGCATTGAGAAACCATCGGCCGTTATTTACCTAGCGGAATCGGACGATTCCTAAGAAAGAAAATATCATAAAACTGTAGAGAATTCAAACACCATTGAATTGTATTTCCAGAGTCTCACTTTAAAGATATAAGTGATCGATTTCTTACATAACTGTCTAAATATGAAAACAAAATAGGTTTTCAATTTTCATTAAACTAATGTTCTTGCAAAATATTTCCAATGTTCTATGTATTTTGTTTTGATTTGAATTTGAAAATTCTCGTCTAAACCCCTAACATATGCATACTCATATATATGCTACACCGAAAAGAATCGGCTTGAATTCGAAGAATCCGGCCAGACAATAAAAACCCCCAGAACGAGATCGGTCGCTTTCAACGAAACCGCATGAACGGGGCGAAGGTCGCACGTGAATTTTTCCAACATGCAGAAAGCGATCAAGCCCCGCCGTGCCGTTTTTTATTACCGCCTCGTGAGCTTTGGTTGTTTTCGACGGAGAGCTCGGAGCGAATCGATTTCTTAGGTGCGACGTCTCATGCATTATTAAGATATAGAACCTCATGAGGCTTTATTACAGCCACGAGAAGTAAAATAGTGACCTGTCATAAGGAAAGGAACCGAAAGATCTGGTACAGTATGCCATACGTAGCGAGGTTTAAGATTTTTAATCGCACCAGCGAATTCAAAAAAATTTTTGGTTATCTAATTAATTGAATAAACAATTATAAAGATGTCGGTGCCTACAGAATTATCGTGATATTAAAAGATAAATGATTTATAAAAAACCAGTATTCGAGGATGTTATGATGAAATGAATTTGCTTTATTATAATAAAATAACCCTAATGTTGATCTAGAGAATGATTATTAAATCTATTTTATTTTATACATATATATAAAAAAATTCAGGTCAAGCTTCTTAAAAATATTTGTTCATAAATTGGGAAAATAATGAATACATAGATCATTATTTTATAATATTAATAAATACAAAGAGCAGATTCTTTATATTTACTAACAAACGACTCTTCTCGTAATAAAATTTGAGTCAAGAATATAAAAATAAAACCGGTCAAGTGCGAGTCGAATTTGCAAGGGTTTTTTTACTATAAATTATTGCATTAATTATTACGTTTTTTTAAAATCTAGCCCAAATTTGTTTTATGTAATTTCTCTTGGTAAATACGAAAATTGTATATATATGCATTTTCTTTTCATGAATACTTTGTTTTCGGTCGAAATTAAAAAGCTTAAGATTTTTTAAGTGTTCCTATAAGTTTAACATTTCTTGTTTTGTCAAAATTTTCGACTCAATATCCGAATGTATGCACGATGATCGATTTGTGTAAGTGAATTTTTAAATTTTTAAACTGTGGTTTTCAGATTACAAAAAAAAATATATCAGTATTTTGCTCAAAAAACTGTTTTATTTCTTATATTAGGATATTCTTTAATGAACGTTTTTTTTTAATTTTATTGTTTAACATCCAAAATCATCCTCCAAAATCACAATTAGTTTGTTTACTTATATATTTTATTACGAAATTTAAATTTTCCGCTCAGTAGATGCGAAAAAAATATACTGTGATAGACGATCAAATGTAGGTAGACACAAGAGTAATCCTATAAGGGATTTGTTTTTTAATCGGTTGCATAGAACCCTAAAAGACTAGAAGAGCATATAATAAATATTTTGATTTTTTAAGGTTCTGTATGAAGGGCTCAATAGGGGTAAGGAGGCTTAAAACTTTTTTAAATATCTCTAATTTAGTTAAAATTTGGACGTAATTATAATTTGAATATGCCGAATTTTTATTCAACAAATCTTTAAATAATAATCAGTTTTAAATTGTCGGCTCCTGGGCAAATAATTTATGTATTCCACACTTGGATAAATATGTCTTTTAATTCGATTTTAGACCTCACAAATAATAAGTATTTAAACATTTTCGAGCAGATAGATCATCACACTATTGAACTGGAAGTTTTTATAATAAGTTTTGTTAGAACCGATACCAATTCTAGAATTTATTTCTTGTAATAGTTGTCGGTTCTTTGATGGACTGATCGCCACACTATCAACTTAAAAGGTTAACGCAAGTGATATGTTCTGGGAAGGATTTTCTAATTGTGGATCTTGAACATCGGAGGAATTCTGAGAACTATCTTCCTAGAAAGATAGAAATATGAGGAGGAAGGATAACTCGCACACCGACTTTCATATTGTAACAGACACACTATCCGTTTCGGGTTTCAGTATTGTACGATTTCTCGAGTAGTAATTTTTGTACAGAGATAGGTACCCAACTTTTGGTTTGGAATACCAGCGACGAGAATATTTGATGGAATATCTCAAGCCAGTCTAGTTCAATCGAGTCATCTCAATGACTATTCCGACTTGTTTATAACAATTGTACCATTTATCCGAGGTATAAGTAATTGAGAATCTTCATGGACAGTAGTTGTTGACGGTATGGCATTGTTTTTGAATAAGGTTTTGTCCTTGTTCACAGAGTGAATTAATCACCGTTTAATCGAGACAAAGACGGGGTCGGTCAATAGCATTCATTGCTCTATGCAGCCGATTCATATTTGTTCGTCGTTTGTTCGTTCGCCACCTTTTCTAGGTAGTATTTTGAAACAATCTTCGAATGGATTTATGAACTATTTAAGCGATCACAATTTCGGCTATTTATGGTATCCCAAAAAAATTGCCGTCATTAAAAGAAAATTTACACTGCAAGATTGTTGTCAGACTATATTTTTATTCCAAACGAATGTATATACTGTATAAAAAAAAGATGTCCTCTTGGCCTTTTAAGAAAAGCTATCATTAATTAATATCGAATTAAATTTATAATATTTTGATGTACCTACATAATACATGTTAGCAAATTAAATTCAGACAAACGTAATTAATTGTCAGGGAGACAGATATATGCGAAAAATTTTGAATTGCTAATGAACAAATACAGTGAGTGTTTGCCGGTTACAAATGCGTTGAAGAGGCGGCATTGTCGCCCGAGATCCCCTTAACTCGAGCGCCGAGGGCCTCGGAGGGGCGAAAGGGGGGAAGGGGTGCTTGCTGAATTATTCGTTTACAGGCACGCTAAATATCCCTGCAATCAGTCTGTCTGCGCGCGTTGTCCCGGAGTGCTAATTTCCATCGGACAATTAACGGCATTTGCAATTCTGAGTCGTTAGCGCCCTCTCGCGAAAAAATTATAGTCAAGTGCGAAACGCAACCGTGCAACGAGGACTCTTTGAAAAATCGATAAAATCTTCAACAGGCACATGTCACAGTAGACACTGTGCCTTGTAGCATTTTTTTTAACACCTGTTTAGTGTAAATTCTACCTTGCTAGCTTGTTATAAAATATGTACAGAACGTGAAATTAGCTTGCATAATGTATGGATGAAGTACGATAGCCCTAAACAGTAATGAGTGTATCATTAAGTTTTGGATTCCCATTTGATTTCTATTTCGAAATTGAAATACGCACCTTACGTTTAATTTAATAATGCGATTAGAGAAAACGTAATAATTAGTCTACAAATTTTAATATTACGAATAAGGTTTTTGTCCAGGATCCAAATTTTCCAACGAACCTTGATGTTGAGAAATTAAGCGAAACCAAAAGTAAACAGAAGCCGCCCGGTGCCGGCGTAAAGATAACACACAGTCGGACAGAAAAAGTGAAAATCTCGCGCAAAGTTTAAAAATGAATTACTCACTGCAAATTTGAGTTTCAGAACGTTAAGTATGATAATTCCCGACTTTGAAATTATAAAACTCTCTCGTAAATCCGCGATCTCTTCCGTGAGGGGGCGCTAATGATTTTATGAATATTTATTATTATTTAAATATTTTTTTCCTAATAAGTATTTTAACGTTAAACGGACTCGCGATGGCTGAATCCGTGTCACTATAACGGTTCCGTGTGTTACCACGTTATTACTAGGTCGCGCACTCCGTAGGTGATTAAAATTACTCACAATTTTAATATGTAATTATTTTTAATTACAACGTGATCATATGCTTTAGTATTTTCTTAATTTTTCTAGATGAAATTCGTGATGCTCAACCCCCTTCAGCAGTCGTACCTGTAACAAAAGAAAATGTGTTTAGAACAAATAGAAAAAAGTATTAATTTTTGGACATAAAATAAATAGTAGATTTTTTCATGACATTAAATGTAGGTTCAGACTATATAAATGTAATATAATAAGTCAATTTATAAATTTTATCGTATATTTTCTGTATGTTTATGTACTATATATTATTGACGTGAAATTTTTAATTTATATTTTGCCTGATTTCATATAAAGGACTGTTTTATTTTTTTAGTTTAAGTGATCGCTTTCATCTGTTATTCAAAACTAAATGTGAGCGTCTTACTGGAATAGTATAATTTAGGAAATAACTTAGAGTACAACGTAATGTACTATAATATATACTACTGTAGTACAACGTAGTCTGATATGATCTTAAAGGATTATGACACATGGATACGGAACCAGACCTGTGTCGGCTCAAGGTGACGTGGGCCATGATCCACGTCGCGGGTCCAGAGCAGATCGATAGATATTATTCGGAGTAAATGCAATTCATCACTTTCAACCAACCCTTTTCGGAGCAAGGCATTGACATCGATATGCAGATAGACTTATTTGGAAGGAAGCATATGGCGTGTATGGGCGTCATTAACTTTTGGAAATTAGTATTTATGAACTGTGGCACTCACAGCATCTGAGGTGTTGATAAGTAATTTAGCGACTTTTCTGGTTAAACACGCATAAAGCTTGACTTAATTTATAGTTCAAACGGATGTAAAAATACATTTGTATGAGATTTCCTTATAGTTAGGTACATTTTTACGGCATACGACAAAAATCGAGAATGACTTATAAAATCATGTAATGAAAGGATGAATGGAAGAAAAGGATGAAATGAATAGATGAAAGACACTCCAATGGCTGTAGTAATAAATTAGCGCTTTATTGGTAAAAGTTTTACCAATAGTCTAAATTAAAAAAAATGTATTGTATACATTTTAAGCAAATTTTTATTGCAAATCAAATCAATTCAAATAAAATAAAGATCAAAAAATATAACAATATGTGTTTGTGCCTTAATATCTGTTAACAAGTATATATTTCAATATTCTTTTTGATTTCTTTTTTAAAAAACATATAAATGAAAGTCACATATATTTTCTATTATATTCAAAGCGTTTAAATGAAACCTCATTTGACTTTTAATCGTCTTTCGACGACTATATACGTTTTAATAGAGATTTTTACTCAAAAAATATTTCGATCCCTTCTTTGAAAACATGACGATTATTTTGCCCTTAATATTTCCCAGGGCATCTGTCTCAAGCTTTTAAGAATACTCAAATTTAACAAAACATGTACTACACTGCGTACATCTTAATACGATGATTAAGAATGGAATTCTTAAGATTACGATGTTTCACTATTCAATTTTATAAAGTACTAAGCACATTTTTTTATTTTTTTTTCTAATTATGATAGCTTGTTTTCAAAAATATATTTTAACTTTAACTTTTTTATGTGTGGTCTTGTGTGGTGGCGGAGAAGCCTCTCGACACGAAACGGGGACTCGTGTCGCACGCGGAACCCCCGCGAAGTCTCGACGAAAGGAATGTCGCCCGACACGACAGAGATTGGACGTCCCGACCCTCGGCTCGTGGGTATTTTGATCGGCTCTTGAAAAATTTCATGAGTGAGATTACGACCTATTCGCGCCGATTTAAGGATGCACGGATAGAACTTAGTGTAAGAATAAGTTTATTGTAGTGGCCTAACGTGGGTATAAAATACATTTATGCATTTTTTTGTTATGGTAATATAGGGATTATGTTTAGAGCTAAGATGATCCAAGATTTCATATTCTGTTATTACATTGTGTAATATATATATTGTATAGGCTTGTGCAAATTGTTTATTGCGAACGGTTAGGAATAATTAAAACATGATTTATTTTAGACAGTTTAGATAGAGTAGTAAAAATAGTGATAGCGTTCTGCTCAATTCTATTCTGTTGTGTGTCGCATTTTAATTAATTCTGTTCTATGAAACATTCCGAAAAATCAAAAGAATTTATTAATGTGTACCTAGGTTTAATTTAAATCGTCCCCATTATGAAATCCAGAGCGACTACAAAATGTTCTTTAAAAATTTCCAACTTAATCAGTACTATATTTAAGTTATATAGAGCTACTTAGAATAAGTATACAATAATGTCTTAAAAAATGTTGGTCTGCATTGAGAACAGATATTATTGGAGAATAAAAAAGAGATGTCTCTATTGTATTAGACGAAAGATTTAAAAAGGTTATTTTTGAGTCGATCAGTGTTAGATTAATTCAATCTTCTCAATAGAAAAATATAAAGTCACTTAAGAGTGGCTAATGGGCGGTTTAATAATGAATTCCATATAGAGAAAAAAGAGTTATAAAGAAAAAGAAAGAATGTGTCCATTGTTCAATAACAGTGTAGAAATAATTTACTTGTTCTAATATTTTTTAATGCAATCTTCTCGGCAACACAAAGGTCCAAAATAACTTGATACAAATTATAAAACATAAAAAAAGTATGAATAGCTTTGGGAAAATAAATAACTATACTATACAAAACCATTAGGTATTCCCTAATTTTAATCATCGCCTTAAAAGTTTTGTTGCGTCAAGTTTTTTATTACCCCGTTGCCGAAACAGAATCTTCCACAAACTTCCGCAACCTTTTATTTGAGCTTTAAGGACTTTGACTTTATGACCTTCATACTGGGTCAATGCGGTGACAACGTCCGCGACTGGCGGCTTAACGTTCACGTTCAGGCACGGAGCATTTAGTTTTCATTTAATTCGGCTATGGTTAGTTATTCATTAGGGAAGTTAGGGCTCGTTGTGCGATCGTGGGCTGAACTTGTTTTCATTTCTTCACTTCTCATGGGCAGCTTATGAATACAGATTTCACATATTATTGCTACTGAGCTATTTTCGCATGTTTGTCGTGTCGTGCGTATAACAAAGTACTTTATATGACGTTTATACGTAGATTACATAGGTGACAAAGCCCGACTTTCACTCTGAAGTTGATCCAATACGGTGATTGAGTAATATATGTACGAAACGTAAAAATAACTTCACTGTCATGCACAATTAAAAAGTTTGTGGTTTGCGTCATTTTCAGAATCATCGACAAAAGTTAAAATAAGCCGAAATGAAGTTATTCGAAAATATTGCGATGTCTGGAAATGCCAATCATAAAATTCAAGATTAACATATTCCATAGGTTTGTGCATTGATTGGCCGGTTTCGTTCATCTTACAATTATATTCATCGTAAATTATATTCACAAGTCCTCTAAGGGATATTTAATAGATCCGCACATAAAACTCCATAGGCTAATGCTTCATCTCAGGTTATTAAGGTGTTTTTCTGATACTGCATATGTGTTTTTCGAATTATTAGGACGGTAGACATTTCTAAAGTGATCTCACATAAAAAATGGATCTGTAATGATGCTATGATGAAAAAAATATCAAAAGCCATCTAAATACATCGATTCAATACAGTTACAAATCACGGATATAAGATCTTCATCAATACATTTATCTAGGAACAAATATTATGATCACACAATAACACTCTTTCGCCGTCATGAAATAGAAATGTATAAATATAAACAGCCATTCAATCAAAATAACATATTGCTTCAAAATTATCAACAAAATCAAATTAAACAAAATCAAAATAACCTTTACGTCAAAACGTGATCCAATCTGGTAACGTCAAGCCGAAAGCGAAACGATACGTCGACAACGGACACGACACGCTTTACGGACGTTTATCGAACATCGGGCGAAGAGAAAAAAAAAAAAACGTCACGGCATCCGATTTATTAATGCGAAAACGTTTTATGTACGCACTCGCAGGCCCAATTTGACAACATTGTGAAGTCAATTTATTCAAATGTAATCAAAACAGATCCCCGTGAATGTAGGCCCTGATTGGAGATTATTTTCATAAGGAAAGCGTAACGACTCGTCTGGCGGGAGTCGGGCGTTTACTTTCACGATAATTGAGTGTCTCTGATTCTTTCTCTCGTCCTCTTTTGCCTCTATCTTTCCGGCTTTTAATCGTCGAGTAATGAATAATTGATTTTATCTTTCGCGATAGGCGAAATGATCGTTGTTGTTTATTAATTGTTTATAAACTAGCTCAACTGTTGCTTGCGAATCGTTATGAGAGTTCGTGTCGAACGATATGTGAGTAAATCGATTGTCCTAGCTCGATCCACGGATCAGAATGATCTATAACGATGAACCAGAGGATGACTTTGTGCAGTACGGATTGGCGCGATACTATTGTACAACCCTTGCAGGGCATCACTCTAAGAGTCATAAGACGATATCAAATGAAAGTCTTCGCGCTGGACACATATTATAGAATTTCCGAACACATCTTAGAGTAAATAATATTCTACGAATATTTGACAGTAACTCTTTGGCGTCGATGCAGATCAGTCTGTTAGATTGCTCTACATTATAAACCGAAGATCTGAAAATATAAAGACGATTGAAAACATTGTCCTGAAGGAGTTTCTCGTTAGTTCATTTCCTTCTTTTATTCCCGAACCGGAGGTAAATTCGTTATGAGTTTTATTAAGAATGTGTAAAGATCTATAATTAATGAAAATTCTTTTTGTTTTGTTTCGCCGTTGAAGTTGCAGAAAATATTTTCCAACATGCGGGTTTCATGTTTTTTTTTACTGTTCAATCTTAAATTGAAAAAACAAAATAGAAAAAAAAATGTTAATACACTTAGGATATCTTTAGAACCATTGTGTGGCAGTTTTCGAATCCACGGCTCAAGCGTCCTGCTGTAGATTTAGGCAAATAGTATTAACTTATTTATTACTTAATAATTAACTATTTTTTTAGTTAGTAGTAAAAAAATATTGGTATAAAATTTTTATTATAGTTTGGAGGTGGTACAATTTTTTCTATCCTATGATGTGAGGTGTTAATTCGTAGAAATCCATAATAGATGCTTGCCTGTACATCAGGTACATCTTCAGCACATTCCTGAGGATGTAACTGGTTGGCACGAAACGTACATAGAAATTAACATTATAACGACTAGCGGACTAAGATAATTATAAAAAATAAAATTAACACTTGCTTAGGTGTTCAATATCTGTCAATCCTCTCGAATCAATATTCAATTCTTTGGATAGAGATTCGTAGTGGTAAGGCAGATTCCAGGGTCAGCGGTGAGTTGCATGCTGCATGTAGATGCATGTTGCAGGCAAACGTCAATTTTTTTCTATTTTTACAATAAAATGAAAATAAAAACCAATAAATGATTGCCATGAAAATGATTGCTTAATAATAATAAAAGGGTTCTATGAAATAGCAAAGTAATTGTTATTATTCTGGATCTTCTACGAGCCTAGCACCTTAAGACTGTCTTCACACGACGTACTGTATGACAGCAATAGTCCTACACAGAAACCGTTCAGGGCTTCCCGCTAGGTCCGCAAGTCAAGGGCGCGTCGGATCGCGCTACGGATCGCAAACTGAATGAAAAAAATAGGTATTTAATGGAGACTGCCGATAGAAGTGAAAACTTGAAACTAAGAAAGAATAGTAGCTTTTTTTTGGGATTTTGAAATTAATGATAATGCTAAAAATTATAATATAATTTTTAAATTAAAATCGTTAACATTAGTCTGGTTTTCACATTCATCGGCACTCCTAGCAGCAGCGGTTACTTGGTTTTTTTTTATGGTTTATTTATTAATGAAAAAACATGGGCTGCAAAAGTCCAGTAAATTTGAAATAAAACTCAATGTGCAATTTAAAATTTGAATTGCAAAAATTTTTTTTTTTATAACAACAATAATTATGCAACTGAATTTATATTAAAATATACTGCATTAGTATATAGGTGACGGGAATCATAAAGATTTTATGATTGCCACCCGAAAATCGTCTATTAAGCACATAATAGAGTACGTTTCAAAAACCCGTATTTTCTCGTATACGTAACACAAATCTATTGTGTAGTGATACGAAATTCCCCGCAGGCGACTCCGACTGACACTTGATTTTTTTTAATTTCGTTAAATCGTATCGAAAAAAAAAAAGAAAAAGCAACACATTTTGTTATCAATGCATTTCATAAATGTACAGGCAAGCACGTGGAACCGGAGAACGCAAACATAAATATTCATGAATGGGCGAAAATGTAATTTAAAAAAAAATCATTAGGTCCTTACGGCTCGCTATTATTGCCTACACTCCCCTGTAATTAGTTTAACGATGATACAGTTTGATGATAACACAGCAAACGAGACTTTATTGTGTGGCCACAAGAGCTATTTTCCTAAACTAAGTTCGCTAATTGTGTAATTAACCGAGCGTTATAAATTTTGAAACTTGAACATGTGGATCTTAAAGTCGAAATTTTGTCCGCCGCTGCGTCGGGTAAAAAACGTAATTCATATTCCAATGAAACGGGAATTAGGGGATTAAAAGCTCTACAGTCAAGGATTAATAGTTCAATTTCGTGATGAAATAAGTTTAAGGGCGCGCAACACATCTGTCATTGTAATACCGACGCTGGGGCCCGGAGCGAGGGCGATGCACGGCACGGAGAGGTCACATAGAACATTAATCTAATGGACAATGAATACAATGGCCGAAAGTCGAAAGGGCTTTTTACGAAATCGCTGCATTCAATGCCATTCCATAAACAAGTTATTCGTACAATGATTGTATGACAAGATGTGTATATAGATTTTCTCCCGTGTGGTATGTTTAGTGATTTTATATTAATGATAAGTTATTTTAAATTCTAAGCTCGAAGGTTAACATTGCAATTGTGTGGATAGGGTAAAACTAGATACATATATATATATATATATTGCATGGAAACATTCGAGAATTTTATTTCACCGTGAGGTCCTGCCACATCAGTTGGGTCCCTGACTGAGGATAAACCTTAGCAGTGCAGACCTACGGTGAGGAGTTGGAACTGTATAATAGTGTGCTATTTAATACATCCAATGTTAATAAAATAGATACACTTGTTTCGTATGTTATCCTGGTACTCGTACCATCATTATCATCATCATTATCGCCGCAAGGCACAAGTCCAGATACACCGATGTGAGCATAATTATAGAATGAGGGGAGAATACAGGTTTCAGCTTGGAATAGGAGTGACGGGAGTGTAGAGCCAGTTGATGTGATCCTGATTCTTGTGAATTTATGAAAATTAAATTGTCATCTATTTATTTATTTCAGTAAATAGATGAGTAAAAGAATCATAAGGTCACTTCAGCCAAAAATATCAATTGTGTCGTGTCATGTTTTTTGCTGTCACGAATCACGTAGACGATGACAGAATGACCCAGAGCATGTTTTAGCAACACCATAAAACATCATCATGCACATGAAAATGTATGAAACATATAATTGATAATGCCTTAGCGATAGAGGAAGAAAATGCCATAAATATTTTATTGAATAAACATGCCCACACGCAACCGAAGTCACAAACGAAATTAATTACAAGCACGTAATATATTTATTGCATTTCATTACATTATCAGTGAATGGCGCTCGCTTGAATTATAACTGTATGAGTGAGAACACTCACACACAATTACTGCTGTAGCATTTAGACTTGAGAAGATCATCGATTATACTATTCCGTTAGGCATATTTCAATCGAATTCACTATAGTACTCGAAGGGTAATTTATTTCATTCAATTTAGTTGTGTCGAAAAGAAATGATGTATTGTCCTTTGTGTGTTGTTCTTCGTGGGATTGAACCGTTCTTGTAGAACAAAAGAGAACGTGGGAATTCAGTCGATTCAAAAAGTGCCTAGATCATTTAACCTGAATTGTAGACGTGGTTTTTTACTCGTTCAGGAAACTTGTCTACTAACGAGCTGCCGCCCGGTGAACTGATGTTCGTGGTTGGCTACTAACCATTCCTCCGTTCTTATGAGAATTACAAAAAAAAGAATAGTTTAATAGAGAGACGTAAAAAACAAACAGGCATAGCAACAGTTTCATTATCCTCAAAAGTCGATTGTACGGAATTATTCAAATTCTTATCGCTTGTCTGTTGCGAACTAAATTCCACTAAAATTTCCGCCGACAACTGTGGAAAGGAACGATTATGTAGAACATTAGTATGCGCATATAGATAGGGCACGAATAAATGGGCCATATTAGTAACCAGCATTAACGGAACGGGCAAGATGCCAAGAAGCCTTTGTTTTAGCAGAAAGGCACACACATGGGGGGTGCACACAGATGCCTAATAACAATAGTTGGCACTCCATATGTTACGATTGCTGATGGGCCGGATAGAATCTGTTGTAATAACTTCAATGTGCTTAGATTAGATATATTAATGTGTAACCTTTATTCTTAGTATTCTATATGGAAATTCGAAATATTGAAAATTTATATGATCCCTTCGCTTTTTATTTCACATGGTTATTTTATAATCGACCATGGAAAAATAGATGTTGTGAGCTTTAACACCTATTTCTGTCTGTATTTCGGTCAGTGTGTTTTGTGTGTCTGTCTGTGGCATCGTAGGTTTCTTGCAGTTGGACCGCTTTCATCAATGCTGTATGATTCTGTGGATGCAGTCGTGTGCTTTTGTTATTATTCTGTTCAGAGTTCATAAAATTTTTGCTATCTATTTTATTAATTTAACGGTCTCTCAACGCATTTAGAAGTTAAAAATAATTCGAATATACTATTTTTTACTTTTTAAAATACCGATTAATTTCAGGGGTTTTTAAAATCTTCAATTTTGGGATGAAGCGCAAAATGGTTCTCGCGGTCTTTAAAAATACAAAACCGAGAAAGATAATTTGTTATCCGCTCGTTCATTATTTTCACTACATAATGATTTATTTACTATAGACCCTTACATATTATAAATAAACGTGTTGGAAAGAAAATTATTAAGTGCCAAAGTTATGGCAGTTTGCCACTCTAGCTAAAAATGTACACATTATTAAGAAATTTGGTAAAACCAAACGTGCATGCTTTAAGCGCTCGTGACATACGTATGTTATTTAAATTAGAGGTTAATGATAATATATGAGCTTTTCACCAAAAATCCTTTTTTGAAGTTCTTCAAAACTTTCCCCAAGTCACTAATTAAAATTATTATACAATAATTGTTGTTAATACTAACGTATTATTAATTACATTAAAAATCATTTTGGAATTGATTAAAACGTTTGAAATTAATTAAAAATAAATAAAGAAAAAACAAATTCTAGGACAGATTTGAACACGGGCACCTTGCGCGCGGACTAAAGTTACACAGTTGAACTAAATCGTACAGATGATTTTCGGGCGAAAATAGTTGTTTTATTTTTTATAGTACTACCGCCATCTGTTGACAATTACGAAAACATAAAACATTCATTTCAATCTCCATTTCAGATATTTAAGCGAAATAACAGATCAAAACATGAATAACTGCGAGTTAAAAAATTCAATTACAGCTAATCGGTATTATATCAAGCTATGAATTTCAATAAAGTTCTTTCCAATCGATTAGTGATAAGATTGAAAAAGGAATTAAGTTTAAAAGTTAAATAGTTTTTTAGTTATCGTGATCACACGGGATTTTCAGACGACAGTAGAAGCATACCTGCGTTCGCGCTTAAGGCATGCAATACCAGAATTTGAGAATGGCTATAGCTCAGGTTTGTCATTTACGGTCGGGGTAATTTATATATTTCACATCTTCCAGGTGTTCCATGACGGTTCATTTTTTTTAACTTTTGAATTCATTGATTAATGTACGAATAGCTCCATTTCGCCGAAATTTTGGATTTTAATACTTCAGCCCATTTTCAGACTATCGTTAAATGCAACAGCTTTTCCTACCTTAGGATCACCTACCGACAGACACAGACAGATAGACCCCGAAATAACCGCATAAGCGTTCCATTTCCCCCGTCCCGCGGAGTCGCAGTGAAGTATTGCCGAAATACAACGGAACTACATTTCAGATGTATACGTGGAGGAGGCGGCGAGGGCGCACATGCGACCCGATACGGCCCACGGCCCTCGCTAATCCAATAGCCGGCAAACGTTTTCGCTCTCCTTCTAAACGAATCAGCTCCGACAGCCGACTCGGTGAACGATTCTAGGCGTCCACGGTTGAGATGAAATATGCGTTATTACGCGTGTTCCGTTTTGTATTTTGCGACACAAAAGGCATCCGTTAAGTTTTCCGACGTCGGCGCTGTTGATTAACGGAACCAATGAATTATTCGACGCGCGAATTAATTGAACTGAACGAATGAATCCAATTTATGATTCGATTCGAGGTGTTTTTAAATGAAAGCTTTCCATAATAGTTAAAATGACAGTTTTTTTATATTTCAAATTGATATGTAAAATGAAGCCATTTTGCGCGAGTCGCTGACTGTGTATTAAATTCTAGAGTAGTATTGTGAATAAATTACAATTTGACATTAATGTCTATAATTACAAGATAAATTATTGTACAATTTTGAAATCTATACATATAATAAAACAGGATGGAGGAAAAACCTGTACATTAAAGATATTTGAGAAAAACTATTCTGAGGATATTGGAAATGTTCAGAGAACGCATTTCAGTAGTTTCTGAAATTCCTATCTGCCTGTGAGTTTGTTCGCGAACTCGGCTAAAACTATAAAATTTGATGATAATTAATATAATTTAAACTTCGAAGTAACACGTAGAATAGTTTTTATCTCGTTTGCTGTTTTTTTTTAATTAGATGCATTTTAAGACAAGCAAAATCTAGAGCGAGATATATTGAGAGATTAAAAAACAGGAGCAAGACCGGGATCATACTTGACAGCGTGATCGGTCAATACAAAAGATGACGGAATCATTCGATTGTCGTGCGGGCGAAGCCGCAGGCGAAAGCTAGTACAAGATAAATATGCGCGTAAAATAAATGAAAAATAACAATTTAATGACATAATTACGCGAAACGGAAATCTTTTATTACGTTAAATATAAAGCGATTCCTATTAATTTTTCAACAACTCTTTGTCATAATTTGTTTAAAATTTCTATATTAAAACTTCTTTTATATTGAATACTTTGTATTTTAAAATATTATTATTTTTGTTACGTTTTTTAATTTTATTTTTCATTAGTGTTCTTTATTTTTAATGCTTCATTTATATGCTTTTTAGAAGTTACAACTGTCGGTGCATCTGTGTTCATGTAGTCGAGTCTAGAAATTCTAAGTTTTCATAGAGTTTGGATCAATTAAGTATGGTTTTTGGATGCGTTTTATGCGTATAATTCTCTCTATTAATGCCTTTTTAGCATACATTATTTTATAATAAAAAGTAAAATACATAAATTTAAATCTAAATTTAGACATGTCTCACGAATGGTTCTGAAGTGGTATTTTTCTTATCTAAATCGGTACCAACACAACATAAATTCGCTTATACTATATTGCTTTTTAATACTAAAACTTATCTAGAAAACACGCACCGCCGCCAATAAGAGCGAAATGAAATAGTGCATAAAGTTGAATTCTGCACTCAAAAGTGCACGTACATTCAAACGTCGCCTCGGAAACTGTTGGAAGTTGAAACGGGGAAAAATGGATTGCTGAAAACTTTAGCATCAAAAAGCTGTCAAAAAGATACCGTTCCTCCATTAAATGAATTTTATAAGGTGACATTCAGTTTTGATGAGATGTTATCCTAATGAATTTGATGTTACACATTACTTTCATCATAATATATACACCTCAAAACTAATGTAGGTGTTTATTAATTTAAATCTATCTCTTAAATTGAAAGTTTAATAAACGTTTCTGAACGAGAACATGTCACAATATAATTAATTTTGATGAAAACGATTGAAAGCAAAAAAAAAAATATTCGAGTTGAGGTATAAATCTCACACAGACATATATATAAAATATATATTTTGTGTATTAAATAAAAATACGATTGATTATAAAATTATATGATAATCACATGGATGGGATTGCTGCTCCTGATCTAATCTGACTAATGTGACTAACTAGACTGATCTCATTTCAGTCCTAAGTCGCCCGAACTTTGTAAAATTGTGTTTCATGTTTAACTGTTCCGAATAATTGAAATAAAACAAAAGTATAAACTAATTTATTTTCCTATCAATTGTTTCCTATCAATTTATATTTATGCTAATTTTAGCAACCTTTGTTCACAATTTTCTTTTTAATTATCGAGTTATCAACTGATTTTTAATAGAATATATCTTTTCTATCTATTTGTCGAATCTTTTAAAATATCGGAACACGTTTCCTAGACATAAAGGTGAGACTTCCGCTCAAATTGGCGACCGTGACGCTTTAATACTAGAAAATATGATAACCCCAATCAGCTTTATTGAATGCTATTTAAACATGAGGACTTATAATCAAAATGAAACGAAAGAAGCCCGATCACCACGCCAACTCCACTTCTAAGTGACTACGAATTGTATTATGCAACATTTTTATCTACGAGATTATATCGCGTAAAGCTGGAATATTCCCGGGGGCTAATCAATAACTATAACACGGGCGGGGCTGTCCAACAGTTGGCTCGAAGCCAGACGGCAGTCGGGGATGTCAACCATTACATTGCTGGGAAAATACATTGAATAACTACTATAGAACATTAGATTACTTGCAAGAAAAAATCCGTGGAATTTTTGAAATCAAATCGTATGCAAGTAAGCTTCATTCTATCCTGGAGATTATATTCTATTAAGAAGAAAATAATAATATTAAGTGTATTATTTTCTCCACATTTACGAACTTGTAAAACTTTTTAGCCACTTTTTTAGTTTTTAGGTTTTTGATTAACGATCAAAAAACATTCTAAAAGCCGGACATTTCAAATATATAGTTCGCGAATTTTGTGTATTATGGTGAATCTACGATATTGCAGGGCAAATAAGCCAACCATACGATGGGGTAACAACTTTATCTAATTCTTCCATTTTTTTGGAGTTACATTTTTTTTGTACGTTGCGAGCAGTTCACGCGTGGTCTAATAAAAAGAGGTGATATGTTTTGCTATTGATTGAAGCTAGCAATTTTTTATTAAAAGTCGTATCACTTCAATAATGACTACCAAGCGCAGATGTTTATAAGTGGTCTATATGGGCAAAAACAACAAATGGGGCAATATGAAACACTACCGAAACAATTACCTTTTAACATCAGCCCTAGGTAACTATAATGCGAGTACTATATATTTTTCTTGTTAATAAATATGCGCCCATTTTCAAATTATATAACAAGACAGTTCTCAAACCAACAAAAACTTAAACCTTAAATATTTCACTAGCAAATAAAATAGGTTATAAATGTAGATAAAATGTTGTTTTAGAAATAAATTGTCGAAATGTACTACACATTAAATTTTTACTATACTCCTCTATGTCGCTCATATCCCGTTGATTAATTATACGAGTTCAAAAAGCGATTATCCATATATCCTCGTGCTGCATATGTACCAAGGTTTAATTTGGTATAAACCGGGTTAAAACTGCAAACATTTTACTTACGTTGGTAACATTACGCTTTAACTGTTTTTAAAATTCAAATTGGAAGCTTGTGTCGCGCCTTGCAATATTTTCCAATATGTCAACTAAAGTAACGTTTGTAAACGTAAGTTTTGTATACGAGCATTAGTACGCAATCGACTTGGAATTACGCTGAGGCATAGAATACGCTGAAATACGCTGAGAAAAAGAAGATATGGATAGAGAGCGCGACGTGGCGGATGTTAATGCAAATTCGCGGCAAGTCGTTTAATGCCACCATTTACTATTTACACGGCTTATTCGGCGAGTACCCGTTTACGTGCGCCGAATGCCGCGTTTAACTTCGGCTCGAAGCCGACTTACTTGAATATAAATGCGACCTGTGCCGCTTCTCCTGCACGTTATATCGTTAAATTTCTGGCCGGAGGAAATATAGTAATAACATGCCCAGACGCAGCCAGAGCGTGCGCGGTCATCCGGAGCGGGAATTCGAATCTGTGTAGCGTCGAGAAAGTAGCGCCGATCGGAAAGTCTTATAATTTTAAGCGTTGACGCAGCAGTAAGAAAACCAGTGCTTTATTCTTATTAAACTTATATTTAATTAAATGATGCATTGATATTCTCCGATTTGAGTCAGGCCGTTGAAATAAATTACAAACATACGGTAAACAGTATAGTTAAATACGTATAAAAAGTATTATTGACGTTGGTATTGTTTAAGTAAACTCAATGAAACAGTTTAATCACATGATGGATCAAAAACGAGATTATGTAATTAATTTTATTTATCATTTATATTTTGAAAGTTCTATAACATAACCCGGAAACAGTAATTGCATTTACGATGCCACTTTTACGTATGTCTGTTTGTCTCTGGGTTATAAATCCTTTACTTGATCATCTAGCATAACGGAAGTTTACAATAGATATTGTATTTAGTGCTAGAGCAAATACTATTTAAGACTTTAAATTACGTAACCATTACGTAAGCAGTACGTAACCATGAAGTTAAAATTAATAAATGCAGTTAAAATAAGTGTTCTTTCAAAGTCATTCTGTCGATAGAAATTGAACTATTCGTTCAATGCTCCTCTCGTTCTTTAGTGGTAGACTGGAGACGATCATCAGAGAAATATTACATTAATTTATACAAATATTTCTAAAATACTCTATCATATTAAAATACTGCAATATAAAATTAAACTAAAAAAATTAATAATTAATCAATATTCTAAAAAAATCAGATTAGATTACTGTAGGGGCCGTAAAACTATATTACATGATAAATTACCGGGTAATAAAGTTAAATAGACTGTTCATCGATGTTCTTGTTTCGTGATGGGTGTAAAGCTGTGTAGCTGATCATCGCGCTCTAGGTTCGACTCTAGTGTTGGTCCGAAAACGTGCTCTTGTCAAGAAAGATAGCCCTAGAAGGCTTTAGCTCCGACATGGCAAATTTTAAGGTTCTGTATCTCAGCATGAAAATAAAAACAGAATCTTTATCTATTGGACCAACTGAGACGAAAAGTTAGTACACATTGATCCAAACACGGATGAGCAACGCGCATAAATGAATTTTGATTATAGATGTCACTTTAGAGGGATACTTTAGAAAATAAAAACATTCATTCAATGTGACATTGAACGAAAGGGCTTGTGATAAGGGTATCGAATATATATACGATAATTTTGAAATAAATAGAGAAAATAATTCCTTACTTGTTGATTACAAGACAACCTGTAAGAAGCCCATGACCTTAATATAATATGATAAGTCCCTCAATACTGCACGTAACGCCTTTTATTTGCAGTCGTTTTAGTTACCAATAACGAATTTGGGTTAGATTTAAAAAAAATACACAATACACAAAATAACCATCGTACGGAAGCCTCTACAGGCGAGTTCAACTTGCACTTGTCCGATATTTCAAAATAATGCCGCCTTGACAGAACGCTGAATCGTGCGTTCGATTGAACAAACTGTGGGCCCTAAACCAAACCTAGTTAGATAGACGACGAGCGTATCCTGTCGGGGCCCGAAGAGGCAAGTTTGTTTTTCGCGAAATGTTTATATTAGAATCGTCATGAATCCGACGTCCTCCTACAATTGTTTTCAATAATTGTATAATGTGTAATAACTTATACAACAATTGGATATTATTGTCATGTTCGTTTTGCAAATTGAAAACGATGAAAATCGTCATTGGTAGGTTCTCATATTCATAGATGATGATATTCAAGATTATAAGGTATATAACAATATAATGAAGTAAATAATTATCGACAAATAAGTTCTCAAAGTACGTGAATAATAATTATAATTGGTTATTATTAATATCAAGCCTGTTTAAATATAATAAAGTGGTCTACGATGTATTCGTTGTAGTAAATTTTAATTAATCGTAAAAAATAAATATAATCTTCGCAGTGGATTTTTTTAAACGAAAATAGAAGCAAACTACACCACGATCGTGTTTTCATTTGATTCTCTTTCGAATAATAATATTTTGCTTAAATTTTCTAATAAAAGGCAAAATGTGCCAAATGTCATCTGTTTTGTGAAACTATCAACCATGTATATTATGTGAATTAGAGAGAGAAGCACTATGCGGAAGAATAAGTAGTTTTCATTTTTTTTTGTTTCTATACAGAAATAAAAGGCTGCAAAATGTATTGAAAAATGCCGAAAGAACAGCATGAACTTAAAGAATCTTAAAAACACCCGGTCATACACAAAATATTTATTTTAAGTTCGCATGTTTTAATTAAATTTTACCCATATTTATTTTATATAGAATTAGCCGATTTCAGGCGATGAAAACGGAGCCTTAATCGTAACTATAAAGGCCGTAACCGTCGAGTCGAGCCGGCGGGTTCGCGGGCCTAAAAGTAATACCGTGTCTCATTAATATCTCGTCACGGGCGCACATAAGTCACCGCGGATGGCGCGCCGGCGCGTATTGCTGTCGGCGCGCGCGGCGGGCTTTTGATGAGTCGTAATTTTTCACGCGGGCAATCAACGCGGTTTTTACCCCAATTTTCTAGGAGAAACATCCATATATGACTCGCGTCGGTATTCCCCTCCCCGCCGAGACGTCCGCCGGCGGGCCCGGGCGGAGTGCGCGTGACGGATAGAAGCGCTTTTAAAAGCAAACAGCGAAGGCTAAGAAAAAGATCTAGTTTTGCGATCTGCGATGTTCGCAGCGCGCGCGCTTGGGAAATTTAGCTAGGCAAAACTGAGCTTTTTTTTTCTTCATGCGAAAATCCTCGATTTTATTTATACATACGTATAAATAAAATTTATACATAACGTCTGCCAATGTCTGCCTGTTTGTTTCTCTGGGCTAAATTTCGAAATGGCTGAACGGCTTGTGACCAATATTTCTATAGACGTAGGTAATCTCCTGTAATACGACATAGAATTAATTTTTATTGTGCAGAAAAAAACAGGGCATAAACATCGGAAAATTGGCAGCATTATGGACCAACGACAGCATAGAGATCTGTATTAAAATAGACAACAGGACCTGTATCGAAATCAAGCAACATTTTAATTTATGCACATTTAAGCGGGTGGGAAACTGCAATATAAGAATAAATATTGTCAATAAGGTAAACAGTAATGTCTTTAAATATTATTCCTAAATCCATAGCATACAGAACATTGTATTGTTTAGGCCATTGAATTCATAATATGTGACCTTGAGTATAGCATTTAGAACTAATATGTTTTCACGTTATGGACGAGATATGACTTTCAAAATTTAGCTTAAAACATCATTTTGTCCCCTCGTACATAACGTGTCTGGTGCTGTATTTATGCTGACAGATAGTACACAAATATTTATTTTTTTAATTCAACGACGATTTCAAAAGGTTAGTTGAGTTGTTTATTAACTTTTTTTATAGCTCAAATCATGTAGACGTTTGATACATCTTCGATTCTAATCACGATTCTAGTTTTAGGCCCTGTTTCGTTGTTTATGCTGATTGTAATATTCTTTGTTGCGCGGTACTTACAGCACGTTGATTATGCATTGTTTTATAATTTTGTGCGTTAAATTGAACGGGTTAAAAGCAACTGAAGACCCGACCATCGTGCAAACATAGAAAGGACGCTTATTATGTGCATTGATTTATATAATTTTCTCATATTATTTGGGATAGAAGTCATAAAGGCTTTGTGATTGCAAAAGATGCTATGTGATTTAGAGACAGTTTACTACAGTTTAGACAGAGAAATGCGTGAAAAATAAGTGTTATTTCGTACGTTTTGTCGTGACGAAAGTTAGAGGTTTTTCTAAGTATCTGAGTAAGTCTAAGTACTCCTGAAACGAAAGTATGTTCGCCTTAACTACTACGTGAAATGTTAATGTCGGTCCATTGTTACAAGTGAAGCTAACCGGTTTCTCTTTGTACAATTTTCGCCTAATTTCATCTTGTAAAATTTGAAATTTTTACATTATATCTGCACTCAAATTTTCCCTTAGAGCGCTTAAAGAAATAGCGCATTAAATATAATTCTGATTTAGCTACCGTGACATAAATTCCAATAAGGTTTAACTGATGATTGCCAAACTTACACATCTTTATTTTTTACTATGGTCAAGATTTTTACGCAGTTAAATTTAGTATTTGTTTTCGATTTCATCCGCGTATTTGTACTATCGGATCGATTTACTACACCGATTATAAAAATTCTTCCACTCATAACACTATCCCCAAAAAATATAATCTAAATTTGATTTCATATAAACGGAAATTGTGACTGGGAACAGTGACGAAACCGAAAACGGGATGGGTAGCAGAATCAAAAATCAGCAGCGGGATCCAAATTGAGAATGATACCGTGATTATTATCAAGTGAGTGTCTGGGACCGACAGCGAGGTCGTTCCATACAACACACACACTTTTTACGTTCATGCGTGAGCGAAACCGTGTTCGGTGAGCTAGTTACACATGCATATACACCGAAGAGACGATCGTCAGAAAAAGCACTACTATACTCCATAACTCAATCTAATCGCCAATTACGATAGCCCGATCTAAACCGCGGCGGGTGTCGAGATAGCGGTCGCGCGCGTCGGTAAGCCGTCCACGGAGCGCGTCGACTCGGGACGCTTTTTGACGGCGCGCTATCTGCGCGGGAATCTGTCGAATTATTCTCATGAATATTTATCCGGATCCGTCTAGCGCCCCGGGGCCTGCGGGTAATGGCGTCACAATGGCTCCTGCGGCTGCCGGTACGGTCTGCAGACGCAGCCGGCGTCGCACTTTCGGAAACACATCGGTTTAGTTACAAAAATGTAACGCTCAGAGAAGGGTGCTGAATCTGGTTTAGTTTTAGTGGTGTTTCAAAATTTCAATTGGATTAAAAATAATTAATGCGATAAAATAATTATTTGCAGAACTTTAGTAGTTATTATCGCTATAAAAGTTTTATAAATAAAGATGAGTTCGTTAATTTATTTCTGTGAGCCTATTGAGGCTGAGAAATTTGTTCGCTAAGACAATTGGTATTTAATAAACAAATATCTCGTATAACGTACGTCAAGGTAAAGCGTAATTGTGATCATGTTTCACAAGCAGTTAGCTTTCTTGAAGGAATTTACGAGTCCTTAGAATTTCTCTTTCAGATAAAATCTACGAAGGACGAACAATACTTGTAAATATTGAATAAATTTCATGTAAATAAAAGAAAACGAACGTAAAATTGAATAAGAGGAATAATCCAATATACTAAATTCGTGTATAAAAATAGAAATCAAGCTGTTTGTACTCATAAGCCACTCCACAAATTGCGATCACGAATGTGACGAATTTTAAAAGGAATACAAAGATATGTATGAAAATTGATAGCAATTAACACTATTATGTATCGAAACAGACAACGAACAGATGTTAAATACGGGACATAGATCATGCTATCCGTATCCATACACCGCTATCGGCCCGCACGCTAACTGGATAGCGGATAGACGATTTTCACTGCCAGAGTACGCGGCGGCGCAATGGATCCCCTCCGATATCCTACTGCGGAGACAAGATAAAAGAACTAATGTCTTTTACGCTAACAACCAACACAGCGCCAGCAATAGGGGAGGGAGCGATTCCCGTTTGGAAAGTCGACGCGGATACACACAGGAATAAAGCTAATCTCTGTTCTTATCGGCCGGGTCGAAGTTATTTATGTATAAACGCCGTCAAAGTTGTAAAGGCGGAAACGTTCCGACGAGAGAGATGTAACCGTAAAAGTATTCATGATTCTAAAACGCCCAAAGGACCTGAAGGAGGTACGGACAAATTGGGGGTTATCAATAATATGCAGATCGTAGGCGAGGAATCTACAATATGGATTTATAATTAACTAAGAAAAGTGATCGATGAATTTGACAGTATATCAGTTGAATCAGTATAAATGTATGACTATTACTAAGAATGTGGAAGTGTTGGTAATACTTTTTTGAAATAAGGAACTCTTGAATATGTCTACATAAAAATTGGTTATTATATACTAGAAAGATTAATAATATTATTCAATTTCATTTTAATCAGAAGATATATATACGTTTAGATTGACATGGGAAAACGGGAGTAAAATTAAAATCAAAGAGGGAACTGTTTTATATTGCAAAAATCAGTATTTGTTTCTTCTCCAGAGCGACGATAATGACGTGTCTGTCCAGATGGTGCCACTTAGTCCAGCGGAAAAAATGAATGCAAATTCAATTTTAATAATTCGACCTTAAATTATTTCATTTCATTCGTAATTTAGTCCTTCGAGTTACTTGTAATGTGATTCGAGTATTCCAAATGATACGTGCTAAGAGTCTGAAACAAAGTAATTGCTTAAAATTGTACTTAACTGTAGAAAATGAAATTAAAACTGTATAATAATATTATTATACAGTTGTAATTTCGCTAAGTTCATACTGGCAAGTTTAGTCGTAGAACGACAAGAAATAAAGCGGGTAATTATCATTTCGAAATGTAAGTTGAAACTCGATATAATTGTCCACAGATTGAAACTAGAACTCCATGGTTGGACTAAAAAAAAAAAAATATCCATTTCAATGTACTAAGAAATCAGAACTTTTCTAGAGTTTATCACATAGTCTCTAAACGCGAAACTTTTCGCGAGATCCGTTGTTCAGAACGTATATCTCAAGGACGTAACGTCTACGATATTTCCTATCTACACTCTACACGTATTATTTTTCTCCGTGAGTGGCAACCATTGAATTGAAGTGTATCAAAACCGGACAAATATGAATCTGACTCGCTTATCGAGTGCATTACATTATGCGTTATACATTAATATAAAAATATATTGTATGGTGGCAGAAAACCCTCGACTTCCCGAACTGAGTATAAAAATATTTGTTTTTCATTCATTTCGGGAATTGCGCCAACCTGCCTCGCATTTCTCTATCACATCAAGTTCGACGTTAAGGCAAAAACGAAAAAGTAAATTGAAAAACACGTTATCTATTATCGAGACCTGTCTTGAATCTTTAGCAGTTTTTCTATTCGTTAGGATAGTCGCCGTAATAATACATACCTTCTGAAAATTTCGACTGGCTGCTCAATACTGTTCAAAAGATATAAGCTTTTAATGTTACAACAAAGAGACACAGGGTGTAGGCTTAGCATCCGATAATAACGGTCAAATGAAACAGTTTGAGGCAATAACGGTTAGCGCGCCCCTGCTGGCTGTACGTACGTAAAGGGTTGCGGTGCAGCGTGCCGGATTTAATACGATATCGGCACAATGAGCTATCTGCTGCCAAAGCGTTCGGCAACGTCTCATAGATAAGTTTCTATTCCAGTGTCGGGTATATGATAATACGCTACGTGCTTTCGGATAACCGCGTCGAATTTGGAAACGTGTGGACATTTCGAGAATTCTCCCTTTGGTTTTATAGTTTAAATGTTTGTTTAAAATATCTCAAAAAAAAAGGAACTAGTGTTCGAATAGAATTAAAATATGGCAACACTGGAAGTTCAAGTCTTCGTGTAGTGTTGTGTTATAACTCAATAACTGTAACGACGATTCCAGTACGCCGCGTAAGCCCGCACTTCGGATTGTCCATCACAGTTGCCTCGGAGTACGGATTCTTGCGGTGTGTGGGTAAAATGATGGACAGCGTTTCAATGTTCAGACTTATTTATTGCAGCACGAGGTTCAAAAGTGGCGGTCGGAGTACAACTGTGACGGATGCACCAATTCTGCTGCAATTTATAGGTGGTGCATCCGCCTGCACATATGAGCTGCATACATTATGGTCGAGGGGGCGTGGTCATGCACTTCCGCAGGTACAGGACGGAGGTCTTATTGTTACCTCATGCCCGGGCGTCTTCGCGTCGGAGATACAATCCCGACGGATCTAGTGGTGATGGCCCCCTTTCGAAGGTCCAATTCGTGGAGTTTCCCGAGTCAGTCGGAGATCCAGAGGAGTTGTTAGTGGATTCACCGTCATCTTCCTCGACCGTCACGTCCGGCTCTGGGAGTGTATGATGAAGTGGTGGACCGCCACTGCGTCCGGACCGGAGAAACTTGACAATGGAGAACCTCGACGATCCGGAAAAACTTCCGACGATCGCCCACACACGCGCTCGATACACCAATTCGCAGTCGTACCGTATAGACATCATCGCGGTGCTCGACCTCATTCCTAACAACTAATGCCTACTCGGGCAATAAAAAGACAACTTTTCAAATTATTTAATTAATACATACAAAATACAATAAAACAAAATAATTCTTAAACTAAGTCCGTTTTCATAAATTAAAATAATACATTTATTTACACATTATCACAAGAGTGCGGCTGTCCGTAACAATAACCATAACCAAGTTCTCATTTTATAGTTTTCTAAATATTGAAGCTTAGGTATATTGATAAGCTTACTATTGCAATCTATATAACTGAACTATTATATAAACCTGTAGCGTCTGTTTATTCAATTTTTTTTCCAAATTTTGTAATAGACATCACTTTATGATTCCCTTATGTCAATTGTTTAACCAATGGTATCCAATAAGAATATGTCATTACCCAAGAGATAGGCCATATATGGTTCCGATAAATTCGATAAATCTATCTGTCTGTTTGTACGAGATAATTTCGGAAACGGCTTAAGAGATTATAATGAAATTTCGAGCAGAAGTTAGATTACTTCCTGGTATAAGAAATAGACATCTTTTTATTCATATGTCTACACTAATATATGAAAAAGTGCACATGATAATTAAAAAAAAAATCGTCATAAATATTTATTAAATCAAATCAAAAATATCTTTATTTCGTAGGTAATAGTAATTTCACTTGAAATGCGCAATAAACAACTGTTTTCAACATTAAAATTATAACTCTTTCCAAATGCTGATTCACCATAAGAAGAATGGGCAAGAAACTCAAGGTTTGCTCTTTTTTACTCATCGATACAAAATATTGAATAATTAATAATTCAGTACAACACTTAGTAATAACATGAAGCAACCTGATGGCCGAGCAGTTCAATCCTATGGGTTTTTTTTCATTAATATAGTCAAACACGGTATAATAGCCCTTGCCATATAACTTTCTTTTAACGAAATGTTTAAATTCATAAAATGGTAAATTTTGAATTTCAATTGAAGTCTTATTACAAAACCGCACACATTGCCCCTTAAACAATTTATTAACTTTGCTTAGACGGGTTTTATGAGCTGCAAGACCTTTCTTATGTTAATTCTATGATGTACCTACTCTATACTTATTACTTTTAAAATTTGTGCTCAGACTGTTTCTTTGTTTGTCCGAGCAAATTTCCGAAAACGCTGAATAGATTAAAATCAAATGTTGCATGGGGATAGACTATCTTCAATGTGTGTGTGTATTTTTTTTTCTTTTCGTACCTACCTAAAGCATTTACCTGATTGCTATGAAACTGACGATATGTAGTACGTGCGAACTTTTAAAGATATTTTAAAAGTATAGTGAGAGTCAATTTATCAACATTATTATTGAAAAGGGGCGCTTTTCAAGAACGGACAAACATGTAGCACCCCACGCTTTTTCACAATAATATATTTATTGTTGGTTCATTAATTGATTTCTATATTCAAATTATTTTCTACTTTTAGTTTATTCCACTATAAAGCGTATTTTTAGTTTTTAAACTATATTTATTTTCCACTTTTAGCGTTCGATAATAAAATTTGAGGTGTCAAATTTCAAAATGAGACTGAAGCAGGTAGTATAGAGAATCTCCAACAGAGGGCGGACAGTAGTCAGATTTGTTTTGAACTAAAGAGAAAATTTGCAGTGATAAATTCTAAAACAATTCAGACTTTAACGTTTTATTTGAAATTGAATTTAATATTCATTCAAATTGAATTTAATAATAATTCAATTAGAATGTTTTTGATTGAATGATTTTATTCTAAATTTATTTCTTAATTATCATGTATGTCCAGCATCTTATTTATTATAGCCTTTTGATTGTCGGAAATACTTAAGTATTTATTATTTTACCACATTTAAAGAGGATTTATAGGACAAGTTTGGAGTCAGCAGCCGCCAAAGGAGAGTTACAAACATACATACATACATACATACAAACATACAGGTGAAGTTAATATAAAGCGTGTTAAAAATGGCATTTGTGCTCGACCTTGTATCCGTATTTGTATAATTGAATTGAACTACTGCTAATTGAATTAAAATTCTAGACCTCTCTTTTCTAATAAGAAGTTTCCTGAGAAAAATAAAGTATTAACATTTTGGCTCGACTTCATCTACATATTTGTGCAATTACAAAGTCTAAACATTCTTTTGATCATAAAAATATACACTGTATCCAAGAATACAGTTTAAATTTTAATTTCGTACTAGCATTTGCTCCAGCTTCACCTAAATCGGAACTGTCAACGGTCGCGAAATCGAAAACGCAAGCAGGATGGGGGCAGAATCGAGAGTGGAAACTGTGAAGAATCGATTCCTTAGTAAAAGTCGAGTCTGCTACTAAAATTAGAATCAAGAGCGTGACCTTAATCAAATTGGGAAGCAATAAGCGAAATCGAATATTCTATTAATTATAAAATATATCAATAGACATTTAACAAATGAAGGTAGAACGAATTTACGAAGCAATTTTTTACTATATACTTAAGTGCGATTGCTCACTATACGATTGCCTCATTCAAATTCAGCACTCTATCACAATTCTAAATTGAGAAATATGTAAAGTTTTAATGAAATTCAATTTATGATTCGATGGAAAAAAAAACGAATAGAGGGAGATGAAGCAAGTTTTTCTTCAGCAGTAGGGTACTAAATGTTGGTATTATAATGATACAGTCGAAAAGAATTTGGAGACTTTGTTACAAAACGGATAAGCTACATGAAAAAAAGATCGGCTAGGATTTTATATTTATTCGGATAACATTATTTCAAACCACGTTTAGGAATAGTTATGGCATGGAAAATTTGATAAAACCACTGTTAACTTTTCTAGATATGTAGATATATATTGTAAGAACGATCTATATTAGCATCTAATAGTGTTGGACCTTGCCTGATTGAGGCAAACGTAGAAATAAGACAAATATACGTCGCAACACTTCCGACTAACATCAAAACGAGAGTTGACGGGTGTATGTAAGCCGTTAAAACACACGTGCGAACTATATTTTCGGAAACAAAAACACGTAAAAAATGAGAGAAATTGACAGTTACGAAAAATCTAAACATAGGATTTTAAAAACAGAACTGTACTAAAAAAAACATTTAAAAATACTTCATATAAATTTCATAACCACTGCACGTATTTTAGGATTTTGGACACCCAAAGACGTTTTTATAAATGATTTCGTTCATTTATTTATATCGAATGAAAAAAAGAAAACTGTATGCACATGCATATACCTTGAAGAATAATACATATATATTATTTTTTATGCGATTTTTCTGCAGTGCATCATATAATTTTTTTCATTACACACCTGAAGTTTTACTTTACAAAGTCCCTTGATAAGAATTCGGAACTAAAGACAATTGAGAAAATCATATACGCAAAGTGTTAGAATTATGTTTCTTAATTTGATCAATAATAGACTGTCACCGTTAGCGCAGTATATTAATAAAGCTTCATTGGGAGATCTTCATACGCAGCAACCGCCGTGACTGGTGCACGGCGTATCGCAAGGCTATAAATCTCAATCACAATTTGCGGGCGTCAGTGCTTCCCCTTCGCCCCTGGTTCCTCCCTCTGCCCCAGCGCCGCTGCCGCTTTTGCCAGCCACCCCCTCCTATGCCTATCCCCCCTCTCAATGATTGATGGCGGACGGCGCTTCTCATTGCAAATTCAAGCGGGCACGCGCGCTGCCCCGCCTGGAGCTTTACAAATTGATTAAAAATCTGTTAGGCGCCGGACCAGTATCAGGGTATCAGAGCTGTCAAGGAGTTTCTTAGCGTTTACTCACTCTCTTGAAAAGCTAGCCTATGATTTTATTAGGGCTTTGTAGATTTACGAATCGAGGTAAGATTTCTCCATGTTTGGGACTTCATAAATCTGTGAAAAAGATATTTGTACTAATAAAAAATTAGAAACTAAAGAAAGCGTCTTAAATTTATACATGGAAAAACAAATTGCATGATTTACATAGAAATTAAATAAAAAGTACAATTGAGCAAAATTATGATTTGAAATAAATAATATATGGCGAAATGAAACATGTAACAGCAACACCTTTAACTTATAAAGTGAAATTAACCATATATCATGACATATTATTCTTCTTGTTATATCGCATATCAATAATGATTAATTAAAGAAGAAGAAGTATATGTATGGTAAAATTCATATTACGTTATGTCATCATCAATCCGAAGACTTGAATTCGATTGTCTAACTCAATTCAGCATTTTAACAAAAATTTATCAGCGAGTAATTTTGTAATCCAGAGCACGCGGCGAATGCGCCAGACAAACTCCTCGAAGAACCGCCGGATGCTTTTGTGTCGACACGAAACATTACCAGATAGTAATTTTTTTCAGGGGGTTAAAGTTTCATATTTACTCGTGAAATAATTTTAACGATGTGAATGCGCAAAGATCACAATTTTTGGCATTCACTTGCTGACCGGGTAAACTGACCAATGAGTTCTTGTACGGAGTTAAATGGAGAGCCGGAATGCTCTCAGTGAAAAACACGATTTCTTTTTATTATTAATAAAATACCGAATTCTTTGTGCAATACGCTTATTAGATTTTTTCTGATGTCAATTACTGTTCGGTTTTTGGCATTAAAGTGTCCAGAAAGACATTTTTGGATTATCAATGGAATTTTATTCTATCGAGAAAACCTTTGTGAATCATGTTATTAAAACAAAACAGATTGTTTTCCTCGAGAACAGATTGTTGTCTTCAACATAATTTTATATTACTATTACTTTTCTTTTTAAGGGTTAAAAATGACTCAAAAAAAAAAAGAAAATGCGCGGGTTTCCGACTTTTAGAGCGCTGTGTTTCGAGAAGTTCGTTAAGGCGTAGATCCCTGTGCTTTGCACTTGATTAGTTTCCTTCGCCGAACTCCAACTCTCACATTTGAGACATATGATAATTTATTTTAGCAAAATTGGCAAAAATAATGGACTAATTTAGTTTAGTTATAGAAAAATGTGTATTGCGAAATCATAAGCCCATTTTAGACCAGTACCCATTGAGTTTTGTTACACAAAAACGTAATTATTGAAATGTACCAAAATATTCTAGGTTTGTATGTACACGCGAGTGGATTTATACACTTTCAGATAAAACATGACAATTTTCTTGTAGAGTTGATCGAGAAATTTGAAAAATTGCATAATATGATGTGGAACTTTTTACTTTACACATTATTTTTATGATTATCACAATAATGCACCAGCAACTTATAGACAAGGACTTCATACTAAAATTTGATAAGAATTGCATCTATTTTCAAAATGTGTAATTCTAAATTTTTTTTTAATGCTATCAATTTTTTTTATCATATTAATCGGCGACTCATTCTAAGTAATCAAATCAAAGTAAGAAATAAATAGTAAGTGAATATTGTAATTTCAATACATCACCAACAATCATGACTTACGCACGTCCGAGTTTCTCATCAGTGACCAAACTGTTTATGAGCGTTCTCAAACGACTCAGAAACTTTAGATTGAAAATACAAAAACGATATAGTCAAGGGTGTGTTTGAAGCTATTTATAATAGTTTGGTACTACTATTATATAATAGTTGGGATTTATAATATCTGCGGCACGTCCGACGTCGGCGCAAGACCGTCTCAGAAGGGATGGCCTTAATTTATTAATAGATTGTTTATGGGCTAGCCCGAGCCCCTTGTACGGCCTTAATAAATAGATCACCCTTAAAATAATAATGCGCTGTCGGCGCTGCCTCACTCGAGCTGGTGCTCTTGGTCCTCGTTTTAATGGGATTAAAAAGGGTGACGTGCTCGTTCGAAATTTAAGATTGACATTCGTAAATATTAAACATTTTATTTAAGAGTTCCTTGTATAAGGACGCTTTTAGAAATAGTTAAGATTTAGACCATGACGTGTTTTGCATTGATAATGTTAAATAAACTGCTTCGTTCGCAGATAAAATTATGATGGCGGCTTCTTCAAATGTCTAATGAAAAATATTGCTTGTTTGTAATCTATTGTGTTAGAAATTTAGCTACGTCTAAAGATAAAACAGCTACATGCTAAAACCTGTGATTACAAAATTCTTATTGTTCTTAATAAATAAGTTATAGATTGTTGAGTTTTTGTAAACAAGGTTCCTAAATCTCTAGACACAATCCATAGAAAATAAATGTATATTTATGAGAGTAAGCATCTAACGAAAAGAAATATTATTCAGCTCATTCATACATCTTAGAGGTGTATCAATTTTTTCGTGCACATTTTCCCATAGAATCGCCTAGGTTTAACAAGTCTTCAATCGAAAACTCGATTGTAATCTTGGTCCCGATTCCAATGTCCATCCTAATTTCAACTCCACGTGTTACTTGCACATTGTATAAATTGATTTATAGTTTTGTGAATTAAAACGGGTCGATTACGGGTGGGTTGCAAATATGACATAGAAAAAAAAATGGATAAAAACTGCCGTTCGATCTATATTGAAATTAAATTCCATATATCTTTATTTTATAGGTTACTACTATCATCGTTATTTTATAACTTTACCACTAGTTCGAAGGACAGTTTTCACTCAATAAAAACGAACAAGCAACTAAAGACCAACTTTTTTATAATTTAAGCAAATACAAACCTAATCAAATATAAAATTATAACAAAATGAAACAAGTCATTATAAAGTCGAGCTATTGATGCCCATGGATATTTGTCATCTAAATATTCGGACATTTGATAATGCTCTTTTTTAGAAAGAATTATTATAATATCTTTAATTTACATTAAGATATGAATTATATTAATATCTTAATTATGAACTTAAATTTTTAGAAAAGTAAATTTTGCATATTGTATAAGGCTCTCGTTAAACATACGCATACAAAGCTTCTTAAGCGAATTCATGATCTTGTGTAGGCGACTGACGTGTAAAGTATGTTTGTAACAGTTACTGAGTTTATGTCCATACTATTTCTTCTATATATTTCCCCAACTCTTCCATTATATGTTTTACATTTTTGTATTTAAATTGAGATGCCAGAGTTAAAATTCCAATTTCATTAACGTAACTTCTAAAGAGATGCTCGAGGAATTGTTTTGTAAATAGTCCGAACGGCCCGCTTGAGCAGCACGAAAATTTTATGAACATCCGCGACATGACCCGCGGCCTTATTGTCTAAAAGAAATCGATTTCTGATTTCGCATGATTTTAAACTTATTTTTCTAATTATTAAGTTGATATTTCAAAATGCTAATTGTCTATCTATCAACAGTGTTGTCTTTACAATGAAATCACTAAATTATCAAAATGGAATTTAATCGCATATTTGAATTCAAAAACCGTCAGGGATCGCGATTTCGCAATTGTTCGAAAATTACGCTCTCAAACCAAAGACTGGTCTGTAGCGATTCTCAAGCGATTTTCCGTCATTCGTATTTCGTATAAAATTAATATTTTTTTAATGTAACTCGTTAGATTAAATTAAAACTTTGCGCACTTATCGATGACCGATGACCATACATTAATATGGTATGATTCAACTGATCTGATGATGAAGCCAAAAGGGAGGCACAGAAACTCTATAACGGAATAACACAGCCTAGTCGTGTTTGAGCTTGTTAGAGTTGTCTTGAGATGTACTCTCACCATGAGTGATTTTCAGAGTTTGATGATGGAACCGGAGGGTAAGCATTGGCACTCCATAATAGAACAACGTAGCCTAGCCTTAACTGCTTTGCCATAAGCGAGTCGCTGTTTATTAACTTTGAACAACAATGAGAATGAATCTGCAAATTGTGCTATGTTATGAACTTCACAAGACTAGGTAAGTTATTAAAATAAAATAAAAACGAAACAGACTAAGGATTCGGTCTGTTTCTTTTTTATTTTATGGCATCTCCATACGGACCACTACGCATGTGATATAATGCGCTATTATTGACCCTCTGAAATATTGTAGTCAAATAAGATTTCAGACTGTCAATTGCCCAGTTCGTAACCCCCTAATAACCTTGATTCCTGATGACATTTTCGTCATTTACACAAGAAAATAATCCTTATACAAAGTTCTCGTTTACTGTATACATGTATTTCACACTGCGACCATGACTATGGGAGCAAGGATTCGAATGTCGGTTGTCATTAGAATTGTGTTTAAATGATTTATAAGAGCATGTTCATTCACGTACTCGTTTAATGACTAAAGTTCTTTTGACAAAATTGGCATAAAAGGAGACGAATTTATATTAGTTATAATCAAATATACCATGTTCAAGCGCACAAAGTTGTCGGCGACCCAAAGTATTCTACACAAGTACCTTTAATATTTTAAATATATAACTACAATTAACTTATATATTGGAACAGGATAAGCCAAATTCCTGAAAGTCGACCGGTATTAATCACGGGAAAGCAAAAGGCAACTCTTCCGTAACACCGGAATATGGCTGCAAAACGTGATAACCCGATAACTAAGTAGAGGTTAACGAGCGGCCGAAATCGGAAAAACAAGCGCCGGCGACGAGGGTCGAGTCCGCGTCACAATTAAAAACCCGGCCGTGAGCCGGGATCAGCGCGCCTCGCGAATAATGAGGTGATTTGCTGAATAATGAACGGCCCGAGCGAAGTTGGCGCCGATTCCGTACCGTTTGGATGTCGCCCGCCGGCCGGACGGCGCGCGGCTCGCTTCATGCCGTGCCCAACCCCTCGTTTGAAGTCTACTTTATAGATATAATATGGTAGCGACAAAAATTAAGTCGTCCTAGGGCACGCGCAGGGGAGACGAACTTCGCGCGAGGTTAAAGAATTACTTCGTGACGAATTTGAAAGAACAGTATAAAGCTTCAAATTCAATTCCATTTCTTAGTGATTCGCTAGATGCAATTAATACCTTGTAGTGTAACATTCCAACTTCATGTGGTTAGACGTGGTAGGTCAACCTTTTTCGCGAGAGACGCTTTGTAGACCTGCTACATAGCTTTATTAAGGTGTTCTCGGGTTTCAGTCGTTCTAATAAAACATCTAAACATACATTCTTAGTCCGCCATGGACACATGCCCTTTCCTTTTGCCACATTTCTATGGTTTGAGTAACTGACATCGCCTTCGGGAACAGCGAATACGAGCTATTGTAGACTATTAAGAGCTTTCATGGTTTCTAAGGACTATTCAAGATATAGTTGCACTTCGTTAACGCTCCAATCTGCATTTACACATGCTCTCGACATTACAGCTGACGAATTTCCTCGCTTTACGCCTCTCGGTTAGGATCGACCGTGAACCGTACCGGATTCCGGTTGACGATTACGACTCACGATGGATCGCACTTCATCGGCAGAGGTCACACAGAAATCAGTAGCGATGATGATAAAACGAAGAACTACAAGGAGCTCCCCCAGTCTTCAAATGTAAGACGCGCCTATTGCAACGTTCGTAAATGTCATAGTGTACAATGTTTTGGACAGCGCATTTCGTTTTGGTATTTATGCTGGAGAATTTGGTGAAAAAGTAGCGAAATATTATGGGTGTCTACGTTCTCATGGTGGATCAGATACCAGGCACTGAAAGTTGTATACTGAGGTTCTTTTACCGATGGTATAATGTACGCGACAGCGATGGTTTCACAGGGCTACACAGTAGCTTATTTTTAAGAACGAATAGACTAGCTTTGGACTTTTATGATCAAAGACTACAGGTCTACAAGCACGCAAACCCTGTCGGTCAATATCGTCAGCACCGTCCAGTGCTGGAGTTGGCTGGATTTATATCGACGGAGTTGAAAGCAGTTCGTTGCGGACTTATGGAGTGAAAAGGTATCTAAGGAAATTAGGGCACTAAAAATGCCACGAACGAGGTATACCAGAAGCGTTGGGACGGCGCGAAGAAGAAAAATATAATTCCTTCTTTCTTGACCTCAGGGAAAGAATGAACTGTGACAATTGTAATGACAACGTTCAAGGCCGATGGTTTAATCGGATTTGCGAGACATGGAGCGATTAATCCTCATATTTGACTTGAGTTCGAGCTTATTAATTAATTTGCTTCTGATCAGAATTCTGATTACGAATAGCTTTCGTACTTTCCGTATTTTCCAATTTGACTACGTTTATTAAGTCATCAGTCTAGCTAGCGGGAGGCTGTCTTTCCTGCTACGTTCAATTCATTGTCGTCATTCATGATACTTTCTTCCCCAGCGGATATCGGTTTTACGAGCGATGTGGTTTGATCATTGCCACTTGAACTTACCGATTTTGGGAGCTATGTCGGTTAATCGTGTTCGTATACAGATTTCCTCTTTAGGGATTTTATCTCACAAAAAATCCATTGCAGTTCGAGTGATTTTGAGTTTGTTTATGACACAATACAGTAAATGATTTGTAGATTATATTAAACTCCAAATATATGTATGTTAATTCGCGTATGTAGAATGTCCAATATTTTAAGTACGATTAAACTAGATTAGGAGTAAATGCTATTATAGTTTTAAGTAGCAGAAATAAAGAAAATTACATACAAATTAAGAAATTAATGTTGAAGGAAAATATGTATTCATTAATATGTCTGTCTACTAATGCTGTAATATATTCATTAGTCTACTTGATGAAATACAAATAGTATTTTAATGTACAGAAAGTGTTAAAATAACCACTTAGTTTCGTTATAAAAACATTTCATTGAATAATAGGTGTAAAATGGTATTTTATTTAATATTTTAATATTAAGTAATAAAAATATTAGAAAAAATTTAATTAAAAAATATATTAGATAAACTTATGTCTGAATATTATAATTTTCCTCTTAAATGTTAATCCCACTATTACAACCGAAATATATAACTTGAAAAAAAACAAAGATCTAATCAACACTTTTTAATACGAATGAAAATAAAGAACTAAATCGATTTTAGAACATAATTCCATAACATTGAAGCAAAGTCTTCAGAAGACAGCATAAAGGCTTGGTAATAAACTAAAACGAACTCAATGAAACGAATAAGAATTGACTATGAACGATTTTCCGTTCAATTCGTAAAGTTGGAATTTTTATTGGAGAGAATTTTATCATGGATATTTAGCTTCGTTAGGTACAGTTTGTAAATGAGTATTTTTCTAAGCAAAATATACGAATATTACGTGGAACAATCTGAAAGTCCTCAGAAAATCAAAAATTGAGCAAACAAGCAAGTTATTTTAATTATTATTGTTTTTAAAAATAATATCTGTTCAAATATATACATGGCTGCAGTCGACGGAACAATTGAAAGAAAGGCTTTGCCCACTCGTATCTAGGGTTCTCTTCGACGGCCTTTCCATATGCAGTTACCTCGGCATCCGTAAACCTTTTGTCTCCGGGATTTTCTTTTATTTTAGGAAAAAAACGAAAATCGCATGGTACGAGATCGGGGCTGTAAGGCGGGTGAGTCAGTATTTCTATACCAAACGTCTCCAAATAGTTGTCTGTTTGGCCGTATGTGGTGACACGTTGTCATGCTGAAGGAGGATCCTACCGAAACGTCGTTTTTACCGAACTTTTTCCAAAACAAGAGGCAAAGAATTGTTAGTGTTCAGTGACTGTTTTTTTTTATCTTCTAAAACAATCCTTGCATAATAGCCTGTCATTCCGAAGAAAGAGGCCACCGTCATTCTTCCAACGCTTCGACCTCGTTTTAATTTAGTAAGCAAATCCTCAAAAGGCAACACCTATTGAGCAATCTTTTGGTTTAGGGACCGTAATAAATTATTACGATAATTATTACGATTATTACTAATAATAAATCCAGCTTTCGTCACCTGTAACTATATCGTATACACCCCTTCATTCGCCACCGGTTAAGATTTGCAATATTTCGCAGCACCAATCAACACGACGGAGTTTTTGAGATTTGGTCATATTATGAGGTGTCCAAAGCTTCTTGACCGTTAAATGATCATAGGATCTTGTACACATGACTCATACCTAAGCTTGTCCGAATTTGCTGGTAGGTCACTCTTTTGTCAGGCTCTATTATGAGCCGTACAGTATTTGTCTGAAGTCTGCTATAACTTCCTTGTTGGTTTAAATGGCAACGAAAGCCATAGAAAATCAATGCACGAAAATTTTTCGCGCTAACTTCTTGTTGACGTTAGACAAATAATTTCCTTTTTGCCGGCAATTTATAAAAGAAAAATGACGCATGAATACAAAATACCTAACAATGCCAAAGACTTCTATTTTTAAAATACAAATATGTTTTTTTATTTTACAATTTCTAAATGGTCAGTTCTAAAAATTTGAAGGGTCACCTACGTATTGCAAGGAATACGTCACATTAAGGACAATTTGAATATGGTTTTTCAGAAACATTTATATAATGAAAATTCTGATAACGTAGTAAAAACGAATGTTCTACCTTTGCTCACAGTTTTACCTACAAAAACTAATGATTTTTTTTATATGAAACGCTACTTTTTTATGTTAATGACAACATTTTATCAGGTTTGTAGCAAGATTGCTATTTGAAATGGTGTAGTGTAATGTAAATTTAAATATCATACCTCATTAGTTTCAGTGAGCAATTCCTATAAATATATACACATACACAAATTGATACATCACTATCTCGGAAATGGTTTCGATGTACTTTGATAAAGTTTTGCTTTTCAAGTTTATCTATATAGGTATATTCTTTGTAAAAACGAATTAAAAAGTTCTAAGCGCCTCTTTATTTAGTTGCATTACACAGAGTTTTGAGATAAATTATATAGTAGTCGTGTTATTAGTTCTCAACAACAAATGGCAGTTCATGACATGAGCTACAGTTGGCATCAATAGCGCATGTAAATTATGTAATAGGTAGTGTTATATTATTTATTTGAATATTTATTGTAGGAAATGAACATAAGCGACTTGTCCCCTGTATGGCAACATATCGTACTCGAATATATTGTCATGGCATACTCTAGAGACGCCTAGCAAAGCTCGTTTGCTCAGGTATTATTATTTACTACACAATATTATTCCAATAGCGAAGTTAATCCTGAAAGTAGATCATCAATTTTACATTGTTTGTTTACCTTTTGTTAAAACGCAACGCGCGTATTTATGTATACGTACTCGTATTACGACTGGTTGCATTAATATGTGCATAGTGTCATTTCATCGTGATTGTATTGGATATACTTTCGCTAACTGCATAAGATTTGAATGAATCAGATGACCGCTTTCCCACTGTTTTTTGTAGTTATATAACGAATTTTTCTAGAGACGGGTGCGTAAAATTCCAGTTTTTCTCGTTGAACGTGTATTTTTAATGAAATATATTCTTTTTATTATTTCTACATTACATCCTTCAAGAACGCTTACAAAAGTTTGACTACGGATGTGAATAAAATCACAAATAAAACTACCTCATAAGCCGTCCAGTTATATCCAGATACGCTAACAAATCAGAGAGATAAAAATGTCCCTTCCATGATTTTGCTATATGACCAATTACATGTTCATCAAATTATATTTTTATAATCATCATATAAACACCATGAATAATAACACTATAATTCACCGTATTATATTGCTACTATACGATGTACATACAGGCAAAGTAATATTTACCACAAGTCGACAGCAAACTAAGTTCAGAAATTAATGCATTAGTTGCACCAAGCTCGGCCCGAGCAACTTTTTACAAGACCGTCGCGCCCGCAGCCGATGGAAGTAACAAGTCGGAAAATTTCTCGATCTCCGTTCTCTTCGTCGCGGCCGAGAATCAGAGTGGAAATATCGACTTGAGAACTCACAGTTTGTTAGTTCACGACACCGCAGGAGGCCGATATTAGATTATAGTCTCGGAGTCACCGGCGCCCGTGCAGCGGGACTCCGGTGAAGTTCGTCGTAGGATCATCTGGATTTGTGAATTGTTAACTATCGAGTACTGATAGCGTTTCGACGATTAGCGAGGTGTTTGTTGCTGTCATGTCACAATAACTATGACAAGTAGCAAATGCGAATTTCGAAGTATGTCGTATTGATTTTTAACAACATCGTTCACAAAGCAGCTCTAGTATCAGATTGGTTATGTTATCATTGTCATATTACTGTCAAAAGTGCAAAGTTACTCTTTAATCTGAATTTTATAAGCAACGAAAAAAATTTGATTCTGAGCACTCTTATGTGGAGGAAGTATTAATAGAAGCAATGCCGATTTCCAAATCATATAAACTAAAATAATAACTAATAATTTTGTAATATTTACCACTCCATCAGTATACAGCAATGTTAGTATCTTTTCACGAAATTAATAGAAAAAGAATTATCAATTAACATTTAATGATAATGCAGCATAAATAATATATTACAAATTAGGTTATTTTAAAAACGATAGTCATCAGAAAGTCGTTATGCACTGTACTAAAAAAAGTATTATCATATAGCATTAAAAACAGGCATTTTTCAAAATCATATAGCGCTTTTTTGATTACAATTTGCTTCTGGATATGGTGACGTTGTTTGTTAGGGATGTTTGGCTTATTAATATTTGGATATGCTTGCTCATAAAGGTTATATCCTCTTGAAATTACCTAATAAGAAACGTACAATCAGTAACAAATATCGAAAATTGAAAATATTGAAGAAACATATCGCAAATAAAGTGGTGGAAGGCGAAAGTACATATCATTTATGCGAATTAAAGGGTATTAACACAAAATATCTGCCTAGAACGTCTACAGGAATTTCAATGGTCTTACAAGAATACAGAGAAATACAATACACGCTGAAATAAATTTTAATATGGATTTTTTTAAATACATTGTAACGCTAAAATGCAGAATAGCCATCGAGACATATCCTACGAGCGATTACATTCCATTTGCCCAAATGCTGTTTAAAAACCGATATAACAATACGGTAAGTACTTTTAATTCAACATATCATACAAATTATCAGTAATTTTATTAATTATGGAATAATTATCTGTAATTATTGCAATATCTAATCACAGAAGAAGTTATCGTAACAAACACACAGTTCTGGATCACTACAAAGCTTAGTTTCTCACTAGTGTCAGCAGTACTAATTAGATAAACTAAAGAGGAGTAATTTTCAATATATTGATTATACACCTCTTTAAGATGTATATGAATAGTTTTGGTTAAAACATTTTGCATCCTAAAAACATTTTTGTAATTTCTTTCGAATTAACAAATAATTATATGATAACTATAATACAGAAACATCAAGAAAATTGCTCTAAGGTCAAATCAGTTCATTCTGTCTGCGCATATGTATTATCGCACTGGCAGTGTATATTTTTCGTATTGTTTTTCATTCGTATTTTAGTTGTTTTTATTCTTAATCCAGAAATAATTCCAATTTATTATCCATAAAAGAGAAATAGTTTTAGATCTAACTATGCCAATTGCCTAATACTCTATGTTACAATCTTCTCTACTTCATATAGAGGGATTTACACATCGATCCCTTCTAAGCGTAGTTTTGATGATGTGAAAGATTGTCACGCACCTCATTACTTAGCTGCAACGCGAACGCTCACCCGCTAGGTTATGGAAGTACGTTTTAATTCCGTAACTCTCGAATCTCGGAACGATTTTAATATTAGCATGATAATACAGCGGAATCCTTGAATTTCCATCTTTGGGAAACGGCAGAATTTCTTCCCAATTAATTTGAATTTTAATATGGGATTACCCTCGCCCCCCGGCCCCCCAGACCGCTCCCCACCAACGCGATACGAAACGGGCGGGCGGGACTGACCGAGCGACGGACGGACAAGATCCATGAATAAATTCCGGGTTATATCACGCGACATGTTATATTAGGGATCAACTTGTATACGTGGATGTATAAAATGTGAAAGGATTAAATTTACACGCTTTATCAAACTGTATGAAGGTCTCGAAAGAATTATTTATTTCTCTTTTATGAATTTAAATTTTACGAGAACCCAGACAGATCCTTTTCCCTTTTTTATGGCAATAAATTATATACTTACTTAATATTATTTATTGCAAAACTATTTAATATACTTATATATTAATAATAATATTTCCAGTAGAGAACAAGCTCTTTTCAAGTCGAATTTGCGCGCCGAGTTTCGTACTAAAATACGAAACGAAAGCACGAAATCTTAAAAAATCGGGAAAACCTTTGAATTTAAAACAATAAATATAAAATGAATAACCATAAATGAGCAACAAAATCAAAATTTCATTATTGTATCCTTTAGGAGACCAATTTATGTTGTCGGTGTCGCCACTTTCATATAACGTCTTCGCCACTTTTATATAATGTCTTCTCAATTTGCATTGATTTGTAAAAAAATTGATAAACACATAAAATAAAGCTTTAGTAAAAACAAAACGATTAATTTTTGCTTTCTACTTAAACATTAAGCTCACAGCAAAACTCAAACGAAATTAGCGGAAAAAGTTGAAGTTACAAAGTAACTTTTAAAAAGTAGAGCCCGCCCGCTTTGTTATTTATCAAAGTTTGACTTGGCCAACTTGCCTCGATCAACGTTTGCGGTCGGTATCTGCTGGAAAATTAATCAAGAGCGGAAGGGAGATTATGAACTACTGATGAGTTTCGAAGGACAGAGAATTTAGTGAACCGCCACGGATGTTCGAGATGGAATTGTGCAACGTGATTGTTTCATTTACGTTATTGACGGATTAACAAAAGGTAAGGTGTGTCTCATAAAAGAAGAACTAGAAGTATGATGGCGCCGTACACGACGCGTAGTCTAATTACGTAACTCCTACTTGGAATCAGATTTAGGAAAAAAGGAGTCTGTACAGGGCGAAGATAAATTCAAGATCGATAAGTAATTTATGTACACAAATAAAAAATAAGAAGTATAGAATATCAACTGCATAGACGTTTTGGTCACCTGTAACTATTGAGTTAACGAAGACAGTTTTAATCGTGGTTATAGTCCAATCAAACACTAAAACGCAATTGTCTGGACTGTTTTAGTTGCTATATTTTAGAGAGACGTTTAGAAACCTTATCTTAAATAGCAAAAAACAAAAAATGCGCTTAGAACATATTAAAACAAAATATATTCTTAGTTTATATATGTATATAAAAGAGTAAACCGACTGCCTTGTATATCAATGCACAGCCAAAACTACTGGATCTAGAAACTTGGAATTTTGTACAGAGATTTCAGTTACAACGTAGACAAGCACTAAAAAAGGATTTTTTGAAATACAACCCCTAAGACGGTGAAAATGGTGAAATACTGTTGTATGAAAAATGGAAACCGTAGAAGCTACAAATGTCAAACGTCACATTTTAGTTATTTATAGAAAGAAAAAATAAATACGTACATTTTTTCCTTAAATTGTCCCTGGAGAGGGATAAATAGGAGATGAAATGTTGTATGGAAAATCGAAACTGCTGAAATTATTGATATCAATATATTTTAGCTACTAATTACAAATGAAAAATAATGACATGTATAATTTTTGGAAAAGTGGCTTTAAGGAGTGAAATAAGGGATGAAACATTTTATGGAAAATCGCAACTATGTGTATTTGGTATATTTTATGGCGTACTTAAAGCATTTATTTATTTGATTAATTTGAAACTAGCTATTAGTTGTATGTGGGAATGCGAAGCTTTCGAAAAAAAAACTTGGATTCCTCTTCATATTTCTGCTACAAAAGATTTTAAAAATAGCCCGAATTTTATTTTTAAACTACTAGCATTTCCTACGTCTTCGTCCAAATGTCAACTGTGACCGGCAGCAAGATCAAAATTAGACACAGGACGAGAAATAAAATTGAAAGTCGAGGTCGGGATCAAAATCTAGAACGAGACCAAGGTCAATATCGAGTGTGGTATCAAAATCTAACGCCGGACCAGGACCGGGATCAGAACAGAGAACGGAATAGCCATCGGGATTTTGATTTCGTAATAGAGCGACATACAGATAAAGGATTCCACTTAAGGTCTGATATATCTGATCTAATTATAAATGTTAACAGGTATTTTATGCTAAAATAAAAATTATACACGATAGAATTAGGCATGTGTGAATTTTGTAATCAAACTGTGATAAGTAAATACAATAACTTTTTAATACAAGTTATTTGAACGCTTCAAATCAAAGGAAATACTCACAAATTAAACATTCGTTGTTTATGAACCATATTTTTAACTAGTGAACAGCAATCTTTCACCTACAAAATATGTTTCCGTTTGCATGTACAGTTAAAATAATTTATTAGATGGGATACATTAAAACAAAGTTAAAATTTACTTTGTTTCAACTAAAACAAATAAAATAGGTCACGTACACATCATGTATGTACATGTAGGTGTATACATATATCTTAAATATATGTATCGTACTTTAGTAGATGGAGCAAATATAAACCTTAAATTTGGTTCACGGTCCAGTGCTTTGGTTACTTTCACATAGTAAATTATTTTCATATCTTCAGAGTTGTAATAATTATAGGCACTTTACCCTCATCAAACATTATGAGCTATTTTATTAATTTAGCATATTTTGCGAAATAGTATTTTTAAAAATTTCATCGACTTGCGATTCTTCAATTTAATTGTGATTAATTATAAATTAATTTACAATAATTTACAAAACGTTTAAAGAAATTGGTAATTTATATTTTTTCCGAGGTTACACCTTATTTTGGCTGGGTTATTAGTGTTTCTTGCGATCTCGTCATGTATAAAGTGCTGTCGTATGTAATGAAATTAAACTTATAGAAACAGCGAGCGACCTGCGATGAGAGGGAGGGAGGACCTGTAGTTTAAAGAATATTTTCATTTAGATTAACATGTATTTAGTAAACGTAATGACTAAATAATGGAAACGCTGATTCACACGAAAATTATCACTTTAAAAGCTTATTACCTCATAAAGTGAAAGGCGAAATAAATGGCTGTATCGCTAAGTTTTTACAACATTTTCGAAATATTCACTTAATATTAATCGAACGACATAATTTTCGTTGATGTTGTAGGGCGGGCGGGAGATAGTGCAAGGCCACTACGATACGTCAATCTTAAGAACAATACATCAATACTTAAGAAGTAAATTCCAATACGTTTTTGGAATTTACTTCTTAAAAGTTGATGTTCATATACAGTTAACGATATACAAATTAGACGGAAAACGAGATCGAGCGTTAACAAAAAGCGAAGTCGTTGTTATTTTGCCCTTCTGTATGCAATAGTCGTGGAGTTTTGAAACTTTAAACTTTCATTATGTAACATAATTTATAAAATATATTTTATCAAACCAATATAAATAAATGCGAATAAAAGTATATATTTATACACTTTCAGTACAATAAAAGATGCCTTTATGTGTTTCATTCTTTTAATCTGATTTTATATTTTTCTTATATGTTCTCTTTCATTTCATATAAAATATTATTTAATTAGAATATCTATTGTACATGTATGTAAGAATTCGTTCTAACACACTCATTAAATAATAAAATATAATTATTTCTAGAGCGAGGTTAAATAGCTGCCGATAACGGTCACCTGTAACAATATATTTAATTTATTACGTTCTGTATGGCGGGGCGATGGCGTAGGATCGACCTTTTTTTTAAACCGATCATATTCATAAATATCAGTAAGAAATGGCTTTCCATGGGGAAGGCACTAAAAGTTCACACAAATTTAGGGTTCTCTAGGTAATGCACGTTTTTAAAATACCACGGGTGATTTTTGAAAGGTTATTTATGTATTTGAAAGAATGTACTTTTTTACTGCAAGTCTGAGAAATTAGAATAGCAGGACCTCAAGGTTTCATTTACTACATTCATCTTTTCAGTGAAGAAAAGCCCACACGAAAATCTTTCATCGTTCTTCTAAATAAATGGTTAATTTTATCTAGACTTAGGTTTGGAAATAAAGACAAAGTGGTTCAAAGTTTGCCGATATTTAATGAAGGAAAATTTAGATCTAAGTTTTACTGAAGAACTTAGAGTACTAGATTTTTCGCTTTTTAACTTTGGCAGATGATACTTCATTTAAGCTTTCATATTTTAAATGTGACAGTTTCGGAGCTGAACATTGATATTTTAGTACTATTACAACATAAATAAATATATATTTTTTGTGGTATTTTTTTCATTTATCCAGTGTTGTTTTAATTAACGATATCACATCTGAATTATTAAAAGAAATTGTCATACAACTTCCATAAATTTTCATAATACAATATTTCGTCTAAATATCTTCATTTGTCACTTACCTTTCAAATACGATACCGCTATTACTAAATCTGTATAATTTTGTACGGCCCAACCGAACATTCCATCGGATCTCGCCGACATAATAATAACAAAATTCACGCTTGGCCATATTTCATGTAAAACTAACGGCCTCTATGCGAAATTGAGACATAAAGGGGCAGGAGTTTATGCGCCGGCGCGCCCGCGCGCGGCGGACTACGAAAACACTGAGCCGGTGACTGCCGGCGTCGCGCCGCCCCTACGCCATTCCACGGGTAGTTTGAATGGATTTGAATAGATTCAATAAAAACATGATGAGACATTTCATAATTGTAATGTATGAACTATGAAACATGAAACATAAAGAAACTATCACTTCTTAAAAGTTCTAAAACTAGGCACACAAGCGGTCATTGCTTAATTCAGAAACCGATTTCTTTAACGCAGCTTGCGATAGGAGTCGACTCGTAGAAATCGTTACTTAACAAAAAAGCGTTATGCCCCCTCCATGTGCCTTTCTCTCTACTTTTTCTTCAAATTTATTATTTAGTATTTTTTATTTATAATTCCATTATCTTATATTTAATCGTTAATAATTTAATATTTTTCCTGATATATTCAATCAAACTTGTTGATTTTATTCTTTACTTTGCATTATTTATATTGAAAAAAACTTTGTTCCTGGCATAGGTCCCCGACTGCCCATTTAGATTGTTTTTATAAAAATTGACCAATGTGTTTACATTGGACAATGCAACAGCATTACAGTTCTTTACACCTATTATACATTTTTGTAATATATACTTTCATTTTAGAAGGCAAGTATTTGGTGAAAAATTAAATGTATTACGTCATTAGATTAGCATCTCTTAACGACATGAATAGTCGTGTGCTCCTACCTTCAAACTCACTTTTTGAACTTCCCAAAAGCGTTACAACGAAACAGAAAATATAAACTAACCTTAAATGGTTCATACTGTTGTTTAAAATGATATAAAACGTCGATTAGCTTGTATAACCTAAAGATTTTTTGTCAATTACGGTGTAATGAGCGCAAAAATCTGCTAAGGGTACGTTCAGATGTGAAAATCAGTCCCTTAAAACAAGTTAGGACAGTATATTTAGAACCATGTTAAATTCTAATGAGCCACGATTGGTGCATCTAGAACCTTTTCATATATGAAACAACTAATTTATCTATGATTTACAAGTAATTAATTATTTTTTTGTTGTTATGTTGCTAGGTTCTCTCAACACGATGACCATATCGCACTCGATTTATCGGTGAAAGCGCTATCTGAATAAGCAATCTGCTTTAGAAAAAAAAAAAAAATTTTTGTCTATTCAAGAATGTATTCACAACTAGTTTTCGTTTGCGGCTGCGCCCTCGTGATCTCAGAATGAATTCTTTCATCCTTCACTCGATTCAATTTCCATTGCACTGTCAGTTACCTTTGCACATATCCTTTCCTATTTCGGCCTAGTTCCAAATTCCAATCCATATCCTGTCTTAGATTACGATTACGGCCCCATTCTCGAAGTCGATCTTACTCCCGTCTCGATTCCTTACACTAAGTTGATTTGTTATACTTTGAGTTATATAATCATAATATATTGAATTATTACTACAATCACAATGTATAATATATCCTATATTATCTTATATATAATATATATTAAAATATTATATCTTATATATAATATATCTCAATATATTAAAAAAATAATATATTGAGTCAAAAGTAATAGAAACCAATATAAACTTTCACTTTACCACTTCACACCTTTTATCGTTGAATTTTCAAAAACTTAAATATTTATTGCTGTATTGAAATTTTTTTAATACCAAATTTATGAAAAAATAAAGGTAATCGTTTTTTTATACTATTTTCGAACGGCAAACGAGCATGTGAGTCACGAAAAATCAGATGATGACTGCCACCCATGGACACCCTCAACGTCAAAGAAGTCCCCAGTGCGTTGTTGGCCTCTTTGGTAGGAATAGTTATCTGACGAAGGAGGGAGGGGGAATAGGATGATGAAGGGGGAATGGGCCACCGAAAATCTCACTTACTGAAAGAAATACAACAGTGGAAGCTGTTAATTCACGTCTGTATTCTGTGAATGTGCGTTATCTCACAGGTTGAGCCGACCCATTTTCGTGCAGTGGCTAAATTGACACAGCATGACTCAAAACAAAGATCCCATGTCACTTCGTATACTTCAAAACTAATGGTAATTTTAATAATTTTTTCTCCATTTTGGACTGATCAGAATCAGGATAAGAGTCGAGATGAAGATGGAAATCGTGAGCAAGTTCTTCAATCGGAGTCGAGGTTATAACCTAAACAAAAACACAGATCAGAGCAACAACTGGAAATTCCGGTCCAGCCTCGGTATTACAAGTAGAATGTTAATATTAATGTATATTGCAGGAGTATGTTTTAAAATCAAACATATAAGTTATCTATATATAACAATGATATTCAATTTTTAGATAGCGATGCAGGCGTTATTCTGTGTGGCTTGGTTGGAATTTATCATTAAAATATATATATATATATATATATATATATATAATTGTTTGATAAATTTAATTCTTTAGTAATCTGGAGATACAAAATTATTAACGCTGTATGAAAAAATAAACTTTATGATTTTTTTATGACTATTATAAATATATCCGTGAACACGTGTTTTTCTCTTAAACAGTATTTTCAGAATGCAAAATTTTGTCAGTTAATAAAATTTGTCTATTACATGTCCTTAAATACGGAAAATAGATGCAGACGGAAAACTAAAATATACACAAAAGTTAGATTATTTCTTGTGACGCGAAAAAAATTTAATATCCTTGTACTTGTATCGGCATAACTGCTTATGGCATGGTCTGATATGATAGCGCAAAAGCCTTAAAATACGTTGAAAACGACTTTATAAAAGCGAAAAGCGCAATTTAATAAAACTATAATAATGCCCTTGTAAGGCATCTAATTAGTCTGATAGTACTCGTATATGAGAGTACGCCCTTAACTTAAGTAAGCGAAAATTCATAATAAAATCATGTAAGCGTCGATGGCCTCCTTGAAATTTTCCACGTCGCCATTATCCCGCAAGTATAAAGAGTGCAGAGAACGAAAAGCTTTTAACAAGTGTCAACCCTTAGCGGCGGGGGGGCAGCTGCGGGTATGAAATAAACGACTTTTTCGCCATAATCCGACAGCGAAAGTCGAACAAACATGCGACCGAATAATAAATTCCGCGTCGCCGGCCGCAAAAACACGGACACACAACTACGTCCGACGCGTATACACATGAAATATGACGCGGCGATGGCGGCCGCGGCGCGCACCCGTGGAAGTAGTGTCGCCAACATGGCGGATGCTGGCTAAGGGCACTGGATTCAGTGACAGTGAAATTGTTCTGTATTATCTCTGGTTAGATGTTCGGCTTGAATGTATCGTCTGATGTAAAAATATAAGTTTTAATTTTAACCGGATTTTAATAGCTCTTCTTAGCTAACGGATCTTAATTGCTAAAAGTATGTCATGTTTTATTTTAATTGTGTAATTAATTATAAATATTATTATTAACGAATAAAAAATCATAAATACACTTCACGCTTATTTAATTGTAATTGAGTTATATTTTTTCGTATCGAATGATAGATATTGCCATCTGTTTGATAAGTTCATTAATAACCTCATTAGCTAGTTACTAGATACAAAATATTAAAACGTACAATTTATATCGTTAATCACTAGATGAATAAAATACGTAGCTATATTTTGCATATCACGTAGTCTAAACAATTATTAATGGGATATTTATTGATGGAAATTTTGCTCTTGGAAATTTACAATACTCACAGGGTGACCTCGAAAGATGCGGTGCAAGCCTTGCTTGTCCAGGTACAATACGTAATACGTGAAAGCAACATAAGGAATCAATTTGATAAATGTGAACGAGCCCTAAAGAAACACACCATAACCGCACACAAGCGAAACTTCTCCTATAAATGGTAGTGTCTGGGGATGATCGGAGGGCAAAAAGAGAAAAAGCGAAATGTTTTTGTTGGAAGTTTCGCAACAACGATTTCCTTGATAGCGTTCGGGATGGAAGATTGAATATTTTATTTATCAAATATTGAAATAGAGTTTGATAAACTGGATTGGCCGATTTTTGGGCTAAGGCAATCTAATGGAAAACCCTCCCTGCGGTGGGAGCACATCGACGTTTTTGCGTAATGCTAAAATGTTAAACGCTCGAATTTGGTGTATCTATCTCAAAGTCAACAACATTTTTAATTTAAAACAAAATAAAATAGTCTACATTAAAAATATCTTTATTTGAAAATACAATGTTATTTATTCAATTTATGAATAATACATTGTTTATTTTCTGCGGTTTAGAGGCACGGCGTATTTCGTTCTACGTTTTATTTTCAATAGAATATTATTTAATACAAAATGTATTACACAATATTTCTTAATATAAAAGCAGACGGTTGGATTAAAGAACCAAGGGCGTGCCGCGTCTATTTAATGGTTTTAAAGCTCCAATGAGACATCTATAATAACTTTACATGTTTCTTGTAAATAGATATGTGCATTTCACAATTAACTTTTAAATGTACAAAAATGTAGAGAATTGCAACGAAAGTTAGCGAATGAAGAAATGAGAAAAAATTCCATCGAATTTAATACAGAAACATAGAATGAGCATTTATGTGCTGGAAATTCAGCAAAATGAGCATAAGAAAATGCTTTTGTGCAATATAAATGAAAGTTTATGATCAAATATTAAGGTGCAACCTACAAATTTTTCTCAAAAATATAAATACTTACAAATGTACAACGCGGTCGCAGATTAAGATTTAGATAGGAGGTCTCGGTCTCAAAGTAATGAGCAAGTCAAGATTTATTACCTAAATAAGAATGAAGAATCAATTTAAATTTTTCAATTTTGGTACACGTAAACAAAAATGGCCACTCTTAGCCAGAACAAAAAGTAGCGTACAAGAAATAAAAACTGGCCAAGAGCATGTCGGACCATGCTCACTATAGGGTTCCGAAGCCATTGTTACAAAGAAATGCATTACAGATGTAAAAAGTACGTCGCTACGCTTTTTTCATGTTTTCCGTACAGACTAGTTATAAGCACTTTAGTCGCCTTTAACTATAAAAATAAGTAGGTATACCAACTATTACTATTAAACTAGTGTAAACCAAAGTGCATCTTATTATTACAGATTACACTATATACTCGTGATTCTGGAGGCGGTTCTATTCTAAAAATACCTCGCTACACCAAAATATATATATGTTATACGAAACACATATATTTTCATCAAACAAAAAAAAGAACTGCCTACAACGACTCAATAGTCGATCGGTCGTGGTAGTCGGAGTCCGTGGCGGAGACGGGAGAAGGGACCCGGCCAGCCCGTAGGATACAGAGCCCACATTCAATCACGGCGATAGTATCACGCGCAGGCGCAATTGCCATGCTAATCCGGCGATCGGGTGGCGGCCGTCGGCGGTGACGCAGGGCCTGTAATAAACCGCATTGACGAAAGTCCACGCATTGAGTAAGGCGCTGTGTATATACACGCACACGCACACACACACACACAATATTGAAAACGCATTCATTCATTTTTGTATATTTCATAACATTTGCGCGAATATTTTAATAAGAAGACACGTTCTTAAAGTTAAGATTGGTTCAAAATTTTGGTGGTACGGATATCGATTTTCCTCATAAAATACAAAACATGTGAACATGAACTTTGATGACCTTTGTTATGAACTTTTGATAATTGCCGTTTTACGATTTGTTTAACTTTTAGAACAAAGAATAGAATATCAAAGATACCTCTCTAAAACGGAGATTTGCCTTTTACATAGAAATGGGATCGATTTAAGCCTCCAAATTTTCAACATAGATTAATCTATATAAATACATCAATATTACAGTTGGATTTTTGAAATTAATCCCATTTCTTTACTCTTTTAAATGAAAAAAAAAAAACTGTCGCATAAAGTCTTTAAAAATAAGCGAACGTGTGTACCGTAGCACGGTAGTACCGTAGTGTCCATGGGTTGCGGGGCGTTACCCCCCTCTTCTATTTAATAGTACATCATAGGGTTGCCTTAAAACACAACAGGTACAAAATAAAGCTGCAGCCCACTCACAAGTAAATTTAGCCTAGAGCGCCGAGACTAATCTATTTCAATCTAGTGATACCTTTTGCACTCTATGCAATGATTAACTGACTGGTTGGAGATATTTTTTTCTGGAAAGTGCGAGCGTATTGTATGACATTTGTGATAATTCACTTTCATAATTTTAAAGTACCTCAAGAAGTAAAATAGTATTTCGTGTTATTATTATTTAAAAATCATTAATAACCAATTAAATTAAACGAGAAAAATTGGCGTTAATATTTTTACGAATCGGACGAAAGTTTTTAGTTCGACATCACAACCAGACATGCAGCAAACTCATAAATTGATGAAACTCTGGCTTGCGGTGGCAGAACTTCTCATTTTAACGCAATTTTTTATGTCATGACGATACAGACTCGATCGCCTTAAGTTAAATTAATTTATGCACTGTAATTCAATGTGTTTATGTGAAACATATATAAATTCATTTAGCGGGGATAATAATGAATTTATAAAAATGTACCATAAACAATTTTTCAACCAAAACTATGAAGTAGCAAATCGTTTGTGTCGTTTCTTAATACAAACACGTATAACACAAAGCAAACATAATTTACGAAATGAAATAGAACATGTACGAAGTTCCGATCTGATTACACAATTGTTATTACTTGTTCTGCATGTAAATGGAAAAATCCAAAAAAAAAAATTTACAAAACCATACAAACTTGATATGCACCCGCCGTTTTATTTTTCTTTATCAATTTCTTTACAATAAATGACCGTTACTATTATAAGTGTTTGTACGCGCGCATTCCGAAAAATGAATCCAACGAAGCCGGGCCCTCAACAATTCATCGCGTTCAATCCAATCGTGACGTCTAATACACGCGACGGCTACGGCGTGCCTCAATACGACTAAGTGAACCGATACCGCGTTATTGATATTTGACAAATAAAGTCATATATCAAACCGTATTAAGGGGGGCGACGACGCGCCGGTGGCGGGGCCGGGGGGATAGGGGGGTAGAACGAGAAAAAAATTCCCAGAGAAGCGTAATCTTGACCGATAACCGATACTGTCTATTATTGTTATTACCCGCGCCCGCGCCTATGCATTAGCGCTAAGTATATTTTATTGGGCCAATAAAGCCACTTTACAAATGCCAGGGGACCGTCGCCGAAGCGCAGGCGACGTCGTCGAAGCGAAATGTATTTTTTTTTGCTCTCTCTTCACGATGTATATTTTAGCCACAATGTAATGTAGGTTACAGCTAGATGAGTGTGGTTTTTGATAAATTTTCGGTTTTGTACTATCAAAGTTTGTGCCCAATTTCCGCTTTCGCGCGCTCAAGCGGACATATTGTGCATTGTGCAAGAATGTGTTGATTTGAAATTAGTGACGGTACAATTACAATTGAAAGGAACTTGTAAAAAAATAAATAAGAACAGTGATAAATTAAAAAAAAAACGGTTTTTACATATGTAAACGTACCAAAAGTACACGAAAATCCGTCTTTTTGAAAAATATTCTCCTTTTCAAGATTAACTTTCCTAAACAAACTAATAGTTATTCTATTAGTACATTCTGAAATATACAGCATGGAATATATTCTTATAAGTGATTTGTCTAATAAACAGCTGACGGCTTTGGCCGCTATGCGAAATGCTACATTTCTCAGAAAGTATTTGATTTAATGTTTTATTTCAATAAGTGTATTTTGTGAAGATCAGTTTTGAGAAATAACTCCTAGTTTGAACTGAATTTGAAATATTAAAATAAAATATATGAACATTGTGTCTTTTTGTTTGTTATTTTTTAAAACATTACAATTTCATCTATTTATAGTTCTAAACGTCCTGATTGAATAAAAAGTGAATTATAATCAGCATTCGACACTTTTAAGTCATTACGCGTACGAGAAATTTGACGTTATTATGGAAGAAAGCGCTTAAATCGTATACGTATTTAAATGCATATTTCCACATATTTTAATATCCATAAATCGTTTTCGGTGCCGACGACGTCACGCGGCCCGCCCGGCTCTTTACAAAGGCCACGTCACGGCCCGCACACGACCTCTGCGGCCCGCGTGTTTGCTCACCGGCGCGCGCGATGATCGCGCGAAGGTGGCTTTCATTAATATTCCGCGATATCGCGACTCGCACAACGCGGTCGGGTGTTGTCCTTTTAATTGAAACGGACACAAAACAAACCCGGCCCGGCGACGCGAAAAATGTTTGGGTATCGATGAACGGTCAGCGGAAAATTCGTGTTGTGGCCGAAAGGCGTGTTGCACGCGCGCGCGTAATGGTTCATTAGCGGAAACGCGGTTTTTCGATCGAACGGCCCTCTATATGACGGTTCGGACCGTTATCGAAGTTCACGTTTGACGTGTTGGCGAAATTTGGACAGTACACTAAACTTTTATGGAAATGTTCGTGTAACAATACAAAATGGCACTTTTCAAGAGACAATGAGCAATTCAAAGTAACATGCTTTTATCAAATATTATGTTTAGGAAATAAAAACTTTGACAAAGAATAACATTAAAATTTCAATCGCAAGAGACGACTGTGACCGTGGACGTAAAAAACGATTGACGCCCCTAAAATAAGTCAGCTCGTCATAAAAGTTCAATTAAACATACACTTAAGTAAATCTACTGACTGATAATGTCGATTCCGTCAGATTGAAATACTCGACGTTTTGTCAAATGTTTTCCCTTTTTTTTTATTGTGGTAGATCTATGCTGTGGTCGACTTGAATACAGCTCGAAAATGGATCGCCTCCACAAGCGAAATACCGCTCGAAATCTCGAAGAATACAGACGTGAAGTAACAGCTCCCGCTGTTGCGTTTCGTCAAGTGAAGTGAGAGTATCGATGGCCCGCTCCCTCTGCATTAGATATCCTATTCCTACCCAAGAGGTCGGCAACGTACCGGTTGCGAGTCGGGTGTGTGGCAACAGAGACGAGTGGGGTTGCGAGTGGGCGGCCGTAACCACCCGGTTTTTCGTAGTTCTCGTGTTCGTTTGCCCCTCGGTCTAAAAAAAAACATGAATGAAATTTAGAAAGCAGTAACAACTTTTCGAAATTTTAATGCATTAGCAGTATTTTATTTAATTATAATAAGAAAGTTGAGTAAAATTTTCTTTATGCTCTTAGCCCTTAATATGTATGTATCTTCGAACATAGTTATACTCATGAACGTGTGGCGTGATATTACATAGTACTGCATCCACTTATTTTTGACGTCCATGCTTGTGTTTCGAATTTGAATTTTGGTTTTTCTTCATCTACATATAACGCGAAACCGCTTTGCTGTGTAAAACTATCATTACAAGGTTGAACTAATTAAAATTTAGATTCTCGTGGCAGCCTTTTTCAGCTGTAAATAACAGTCTTTGAGCGCAGTTATTGGAAGGCAAACCAAATTCACATCGGTGAAGTCATTTAGTGCCTACCGTACATTCTACTAATTACTGCTTGGATAACTCGTTCTGCATTTATTTTACACCGCATTTCTCATGTTCTCCAAGTCCGTGCTATCCGGCATCCGTTCACGTTTAAATACAGAGGCGAGAAGGAACAGAATCGCATAAGCGGAATGCGACTCCAGCGAAGTAGCTTCGCCCGGTTGTTGTGGGGCGGCAGCGGACTGCTTATCTTAATTAACAATGATCGAGGAGCGCCCCACTACAATTAATTGCTTTTCATAAGTTGTTTGAGCCGACGCAGGCCCCTGAATTTTCTTCCCGCTGCCGAGTATTCGCCCGCTTAAACTATTTTATTAACGCCGCGGGAGATGTGTCGAGATCGCCGTTACGCCGTTCCTATGGCTCTCCATTATTGCCGTGTCGTTTTAACCCTTCCGCGCTGGTTAATCTTGGAGACGATTTATGTTGAAATTTTTGAAGCATTATATCACAGATATATATAATACAATAGCCCTTATGTGCCTTTGCGTTTGCATGCTTGCATGTGTGTTAAAATAAAAAAAAATGTTTTTTTATGACTAACCCGATCGATACCAAAATCTAAATAGCACAAAAAATAATCTTTCCTTTTTGATTGGTTCGTAAAATATCATTGTCGACAAATTTACAAGAGTTTTTAATTTTTTAAATAAATTTTAATTTGTTAACGGATTAACACTAAAATTAAATACCTAAACACTAAAAGACGAATGTTCATGTACGACAATATAATAGTAGAAAAATTACTTTGTCCTTACCATACAACTTATTCCACTGAGGCATTTTTTCTATATAGCACTTTTGCCTCATATTATTTACTCTTTCATGACCATAAATCTAAAATGACATAGAAATTAAGCACGAAAAGTCGTATGTTATTGATTTCTTAGAGTTCATAGCCACTCATACACATTTGTCTATTGTATTATACTTTGCTCAAAAACACATCGATAAATGTATTTTTATGAGTGTACCAAATTCATAAATAGCGGGAAGTTTTAAGGAGTAATTTCTCAAAATTTACAAAACCGATTGTTATCAAATTTTCAAGAAAGTTTACTCGAGTCATTTTGAATTCCGCAAACTCGCAAATTTGGGTTTATCGCGCTTAACGATGCGGTGAGTTGCGGTGCCCTTTTAAATAAGCACCGGCAAAAAATTCGTGATTATTGAGCGCACGCACTGCGGAACAATTACCGTAAATTTTTGCCATTTGTACCACAACCTTCGTAGAAAAATACGGCCATGGACTACGAAACCAAACTGCGCATTTGCATTAATTTATTCTTGAAATGCTCGAAAAACATTTTCTTTTTTGGATCCCTTATGAACCTTATTAACCCGTCGTCGGTTTCGAAAGCGCGTGACGGATTTTTTCCGTAGTGCGCGGGGTTTCATACGAATCCGTAGAATATAAAAATTCGGTGCGCAAAACGTACCGCATCACATCTAGAAGTAATCTATACAATTTAAATCCGGTAAGAAATTCTTCTGCAGTGCGTGCGATTCTATGTAGTTCTATATTTCACAGATTTTGCGAAAAAAAATCGCAAGGAAATTATTCATCGTGTGCCCTAACCCTAATTAATATAAATATTAAGGTAAGCAATATAGATATTGTTGTAATAAGCATATGAGGGAATTTATAATCTAAACATGTTGATGGACGACTTTCAAACATATACTTAAGCTATTAATGAATAGGCGAGACGGGCGAAAAGAAATTTGGTTATAAAAGCCAGACAGGTGCGAATCGTCCCCTCGTGGTATCTGTATCGTACTGTAAAATTTATATAAATTAGTCGTTTTCCTCCCGTTTCGCTTTGCATAAACAATTGAGCAATAATTATTTTCCATCACTATTCCGTTTTCGACTTTATTCTCGATCTCACTCACCATTTTAGTGCTGATTCCGATGGTGATATAGAACCTCCCTTCGACGCTGCTCTTATTTTTCTGATATATATATATATATATATACTTGTTTTATACAAGAAACATTCTAACTAGTATTCTAGAAGACAATCCAGTACTGTACAAAATCTGATTACAATCCATTCAACTAGTTTGGAGATTAAAACAAACATACAAAATATATTTATTATAATATCTATCTATAAATTGCACAACCGCGTTTACTTATTGTATTCTAAATATCGTTAAGATTGACGAAGCCGTTTTTTAGTTATGAGCGCACACATATAAAAAAATACAGGCACAAAAATTTAAAAACTTTAAATTATATAAATCAAGTGTGTCATAAAATGAGAATTTATCATGGAAATTCACAAAGTATTTTACTTACACACAGAGCCTACAGGCTTTTGTATAGTAGTGTCAAATACAAAGCCTCCTTCTCTGAAAATTCGGAGATTACTTTATTAGATTTTCGCTACGGCCGCCGGTTCCGCTTTCTTAGGTTGTTCCAGGTTTCGTGTACACAGCATAACAACAAATCATAAATAAAGAATGGAAACTGTAGAAAAGAAACACTTCAATATTCGTAGAATAGTATTTAAGGCTTGCGAGCCCCGCATGGAATTCATGAAAGTTTGACAATGTTTTATATTTCATTATAAATCGTAGCCGTTACACGACGTCCAAAAACAACACGTCCGACGCATCTTTTTTTTAGTCATAGGCAGAAAGGGAAAACAAAAATATAAATATATATATTTCAAAGAAATGAAATTGTGTATAAAATAGACGACATAAGAATATACAAAGTAAAATTAGTATACATATGGATGCGCAGTTGTAAAAAAACGTTACACAAAGAAATGTATAAGCCGAGAACAAATCATGTGAATAGCGATTAAGAGGGACGCGATAGCTTACGGGGATCCATCGAGAATTTTTCTTCTACTTCCGTGCGCGGCAAAAAAAAAAGAATATCAAGCTATAAAATGGCGCAGCCCTGTTTGTCTTTCCGGTCGATTTGCGCCGCGGCGGCGAAAATATTGGCCCGCGGGCGCGAGCGCTCGGCCGCGGCGCGCCGTCCAAAATTATGAATACACTATGTCTTGTTTTGCTAGGACGTATTGGGTTTGGAGAGGACGACTGTACGTAGCGAACGGTGTCGAACGTAATCGATTTACGTACGCCGGATACGAGAGCTGGCGGGCAATACGATTTTCGTATTAAAGTTTATATTTACAAGATGATAAATAGAATTCACGTGTACAGATGGGGGTCGATGTCGGCATCTAAGGGCTAAAGGCCGTGTGCAAATCTTTAAGGAAACGCTGGAAGCATTAAATTGTGTAAAAAGCCTTCGATGAATAATTAATCGTTTAATAGAGTCTATCGTGATAGACCGACGATCGTTAGCGAGACTTGGGAAAAACCTTTTTTTGTTTTTTATAGGCGAAATCACTGGAGCATAGCTAATGAGACGATATTTCTTTAACTGTTCTGTGAAATTTAAACTATTGTGAAAATATATATCATAGATTATTCGACTTTAGCAGAGATTCCGAATTTTCACGAGATATGTCGTACGGATGTAAATTCACACCACCGATATTCTGTTTAGTTGAAGTTTGTTAAAAATTAAAGAAAATATTCACAAATACCAATTATAGTACGTATTTTGAATAATTCTCAAAACAGATTTCTACATCAATCGCGAAAAAAAAATCCCTAATAAACATTTAAAGGGCATTGAATTGTAAAGCCAAAACTCTCAAACATAATTATTAGTTTGTGCGACTGGAATCTGCACATTCAAGACGTCCCTCGCAGCGTAAAATATACGTAAATAATATATGTAAGTATACAAAGTAAATGTTCGATTAATCGCGTCTCTCTTGATTCTGTCATAGTTTGAAATCCTTATGTCGGCACTAATAAAATAATTATGCAGATTGTATAATTATACACAATAATATCTTTTTAATATACACAAACCTACAAAAAAAGTGCAGAGATATGTCAAACTATTTAGTCGGTCGAAGTTACGACGAACGGCCGTTGTGTGTGTGTGTGTGTGTGTGTATGTGTCTTTTTTTCTTTTGAAAGATTTCCTACGCTCATTTTGCAAGTGCGGAGGGTGTAAGTTTTGTAAGTAACCGAGCGGCTAATGTAAGAGTTTGTTCCGAAGTTCCATCGCGGGACATGTCGGAAGTTGCTTTCTCGACTATTTTCGACTCAACCCTTACTGTATGTACGATGCTAAACGGAAATGGGTTGCGTTAAAAAATGTGCGTGGGATTAAATCGAGGATATTTGCAGCTATCATCTGTGCATATCGACTTTGAAAAGTTGGAGAAGGTGTAGCGTATGTATAAAAAGTTGAATTAGCCTAGTGTGCATAATATTGCACTCCTGTGCTGTCTGCCTTTATATGACGTTAAATAGCGCATTCAGATTGTATATTTCGTGACGAGAACTGTTTATTTATATATATGACAAGATTAAGAGTCATCGTGTCTATACATCTAAAATATTTGATGAAAATTGGATTCTAGTAACGTAGGGAATGTTGCAGAATAAAATAAGACTATTTTTAAGAAACTTTATATCTCTGTTTGAAAACGGTAAACCCCAAAACTACAAAATTTTCACGAGCTCTTCACAATTATCTAACTTAATTATAACGCGTTTACATTTCACAAGTTTTTGTTGAACTTTACCTGTCCACCTGCACGTATTGGTATGGGACGTTCACAGACAAATTTGTAGATCGTGATAGGCTATTTATAATATTATGAATGTGAAATTATGTTTGTTTGATTGTTTGTCCGACAATCACGCGTTAACAACTAACAGATTGTAATCAGATTTCGCATACAGGTTAATTATGTTCTCGAATAGTTTATAGGATAACTTTTAGGTAAAAATAAAATATTAGCAAAAATAGTAATTTTTCATCACTAACATCAACGCCCAAGAAAGGGCCAAGATCTGCATCGCTCGACATTATTATTAATTGCAAATTCATGTAACATGAAAATAGTTATTTTTACCAAAATATTGAAAAACGAATTAGCACCGCGCTGTGCGCGACTGTCGTCACCCTCGCTTAATTAACTAGCGTCTGTTAGAGAAAGTTGCTGAGAGTCGAATGGAGGGGGAAATAACGCTTTTCCTTACGTGACGATTCGTACCAACTAATACTTCCCACAAGCCGTGTTAAATTATATATATATATTATTTAAGTATATTTTATTTATTTCAAAATAATGGTATGCAACTACTCACTCAAAGAAACTCAAGTAAGTGAATGTGATCTTCTTCATAAATTTTAGAAATTGAGTATGCGGGGAATCGAAATGCAAAGTTAGATTTTAGTTCATACGCATAGATTATCATACAAACATAAACACATAGCGTATGAGTTTTCTTATACATAACTGGTAGTATTCATACAGCAACATCATACAGTGGATTTTCGGGTATTTTAATGGCGTATGTTAGGCGTTTATTAGAAGTCAAGTACATGTTTCGTGTAATGGTCAATGCAAACACGAAGCTTGCCCCATCAAATATTTAAACAATATATATATTCAACGACGATAGACGAGTCATTAACATGTTCCGATTTGAGGAGTCTATAATTTCACACACTTTCCCCAACAACAAAAGTTCATTATTCTGTTCGCAAGCTTTATTACAAATTAATAACAAACTCGCGCAACTTTTTAATTACGCCCAGATCATTAATTTCAGAGCAATATAAAATTGCGACACGCCCGCATACGATGATGCCGAACGTGGCCAAACTTCGGCCAAGTCCGACGAAATTCTGGATCGCGTCGCAAAATATGTTGGCGCGAGTCGAGGGTAGGTCTTCATTTCTTTTATTAGTTGCCCGAAGCTTAATGGGTTTGGCGTGTTCCAATAGACCCCATTCTCGTGAAAATATCCTCATAAATAGACGGATTTATGACGTGATGTCACATGTTACCGACGGGCGCTTGTAAACAATTTTATTTTTGCTTATCGTAAGTGGTTACATTTTTACTTCTATTTACAAATTATGCAATGGTTCGTAAACAAAGCTCCTACGCATTCTATTTTTTGAACTTATTTCTAATTAATAAATAAACTTTTTCACCACTATATCACAATGAACGTAACCAACCTATAATGTTTTAATTAACAATTGTTCAATCGACAAATGTTAATAACCATTGTATAAAAGCAGTGCACGTCTTTATATATTATTTGAGGGTTTAAAATAGATTTCGTTCAAAGAAAATATTAAATATATACCTTGAATTTATATTTATAATATAAAAATATTTACTTTCTGGTCGAGTTTTTCATTGATTAAATGAACATGCAGGCACTACTTTTAATTTTGTTTACGAGCCAAAGCAGCAGCCGCCGCAATCGCGAGATTGAATGCGCCGCGGATGCGTATGCACGTTTGTGATACGTTTTGGAAGCGGCGAATAAATCAAATACCAGCGTATACGCTGGTACATATAAGTGTTCAACCCGAACATCTAACACATTGTTATATCAGTATCCACAATATAAGAAAATATAAAATAGCAATGTTTTTGAATTATTTTAAATGAAAAATGTTTTCACATTTAATCTTTTTTCCTAGGAATATATTACTAAGAAAATTATACGTTCGTAAATGATTTTTAATATCTTAAGAACATTGATTCAATTCTGAGTCGATGCTACCGGCAATTCAAAAGCGCAATATGCAGTCATATAAAATTTATAAAATTATTTTCCCATATTATTCCAACATAATACAAAAATTGAATATTACAATTTATTTATCGTATTTAGATATGATATCACAAGTCAACTATTCGTTTTATAAGAATGCCAGCATAAATATGGAATTAGGCGATCCCGCCATGTTGTTGTGTATTCTATTTTTTTTACATCGAAGAACGGAACGAAAATCGAACGACAGACTCCACTCCGCGCGGCGGCGCCGGCAGCGGCGTAATTTCCGCCACCGATGGAGCGCGAACCCCACCCGAATTCCGCTGATCGCCCGTTATTAAGCGGACCGCGAAACGCTCACGTTTTGTACAATGATGTATAGACGGGGGGATGGGTGCTTTTCGAGTAATGCTTTATTTCTGTGCTGCTGTGGTCCGCCGCCATCGGGCTAATGGCGGTCTTAAAAACTGCACGAATAAAGTCGAAATTTCATCATTGTCGTCGTTCGCAAATTTCTGTTTCGGAGGATTTTTTAAGTTTCGCCGTCTGATCGTATGAAGTACGAAATCACTTTTACTTCTGAAAATTACAACCAGACGAGATTACGATCATATGGAATTCGATTTTTTTTTTCGAACCTAATAGAGCCAATTGACTTTGACGATATTGAATTTTAATATCGTTTAGTCTATTTTTTCGTTTAGATTTACTATGTTAATTTAAAATAATTCAATTCTACAAACCCATACCGCTACATAAGTAAGTGGAAACCCGGCGAGACGACGAAAATGGCATTTGGATGGAGTTACAAAAGTTTCACAATATGTATATTTATTATTCTTTCTTTTCTGTCACGGAAACGATTACAGTAAAAGCTCGAAGAATGGAACGAACACCTCCTAAGTACATCGTAAAATATTTGTTATATTAATTACGAAATCTTAAATCAAAGAACGACAATTACCGAATTATTTTTACAACTGGTCACACACGTTTCGCTTTACACTTGATCTTAACTACGGAATTGTTTGGATTTCCACAATGTGTGAGCGTTTCGAACGAGGAAATGCATCCATTATAATTTTTTACAGCACTGGTTTTAGAACTGTTGCAGGACCCTTGAATTAGAAAGTATTGGATTCAAATCCTGACCATTGAGAATAAATAAATTTAAAGCCGTCAGTCTCGGATGCGACACGGCATTGATGATAGAATCGTTATCGGAATTTATCGGAATCGAAATCGTTGGCAGCCCTTAGGCCATATTAGGGCAATGTGGAGGGCTTGGAGTCCAAACTCTTAACTCTGAAATAAAACGATCGAGACAAGAGTAGACTGTAGAGTAGGCTGTAAAAACCTGACACAACGACAGGACTTTTGTGTAGCATCAAAAATGTTAATTCGACTTCTATTGTTGAATGCTTAATAATTATTCGATACCAACGCCCCAAAAGTATCGACGCTACAGACAGACTTGACACCTAATAAAAAAGAAACATCTATATAGTTTCCTAACAAACTCCGCGAACATTCTAGAAAGATATCGTTATGTAGGTTAACTCTTAATGCAGAAGTTTGTTCAAGTTTGTCCTTGACAAATGTGCCAACTGATTCGATTCCTGCTGCCATCTGAAGGAAGGAAAAGGTAATAAATCAAATAGTTATTCGTTACTCCCTTCGCGTTCGATCTTTTTCGGTACTCTTCTCTAACCGTGAGTATAGATTGAAGGCGATGTACTTTTGGATATGATTTTAATCGACACCTGGTGGTTTCTCCATAGGGACGTACTTATTGTTTCTATATTGTATAAATATATAGTAATATTGATATAAACAAATTCTTTTTTTTGGGAAAAAAATGTTTTTGGTATACATAATAGAAACTGTTTGTTAGACATTTTTTTTTTTTGAGAAATAGCCATAATTTTAATTTATTACGAAACAGAATTTAATTGTAATGTGCTAAAATAAATCTTAGGGATAAATGAATGTGAATTTTACAATTACGAGAACGTAAAACTTGTTTTAAGAAAACGCTTAAGGCCAAGTGCAATGCCAAAAATAAATCGTCACGCCCCACACTGTTTTGTGAGAAGCGAGAATCGACTTAAAGCGGCAGAGTAAGGAAGATGGATTGTCATTTAGTTACGCAGAACTTTTTGTCGTAAGCGACATTTTAGTTTTTTATTTATAATGAGAAAACTATTTATTATAAACAAAAATGCTTAAGGCCAACCCTGTATAATTATATTTTACTAATAATGTTTAAATTTTTTGTTTTTATCGTTTGTCCTGTTAGAAATTTATTGGTATTAGTGTTTTAAGTGAACGTACTTTAGTATTTTTATCATAAAGAACGTGCTGTGTATTTAAGCTTTCCTACGGTAGAACTCAGAACATATTTTGTATACTTAGAATTTTTTTTTGAGTTTGCTAGGTATAACAGTTGACTGGCAACACTGCTGCCTACTGTCACAGGGGACTTGTCCCTTTCAGTCATTGCGACTGGCTGAAGGTCGAGCGATGATGATGATGATGATGATGATGAGTTTGCTAGGTATAACAGCTTTCTAGAAATATTCGTTTAAAGGTACCCATGATCAAAGCATATTTGGCCAGGGTGAGGTGTATCGCACTTTTTAAAAACAACTTAAATACATTTAAATTCACAACAAAATCGATTAGAACAAATTACTGTAATTACTTGAAAAAAGTTGAGCTTTTCTATTTACAGATTAATATTAAACGTGAAAACCTTTTTAAAAAGTCCCACGAGCGTCAGCGATGTAACGCTTTAGTTCTCGCCAAATGTTTATCTATATCTCGGGACCTTTTAAAGTTTATGAGGCAATGTAACTGGTATATTCTAAGAACAAACGATTAAGCCTTTCTTGGTTATGAATTAATCTAACTGTACGCTTAGTTCATTAACGGAGGAGGAGAGTGTGCTCGAAATTCATTTTGAGGTAGAAAAAATCAGTCATGATTTTGCAAGTATTCTGACATATAAGCTGAACAGTGAAATGGTAAATAAAGAGGTTATCACGAAAAAAAATATATATATTGCAGTAGTACAGCGATACTATCCACTCCGTTTTATTTTTCTGCATAGAAAATTATTTCACTCTTATTCTCGTGTTTTTAATCCTCTTTAAGGAACTTGCATAAAATACTATTTCTATGTCATTTGCATATTATAAAATTAATGCACTTTTTAGAGGTGAACATGTATATATATTTATGTAGCTTTTTAGGGTTCCGTACCTCAAAAGGAAAAAACGGAACCCTTATAGGATCACTTTGTTGTCCGTCTGTCCGTCCGTCCGTCCGTCTGTCAAGACCCTTTTCTCAGGAACGCGTGGAGGTATGAAGCTGAAATTTATATCAATTACTCAGGTCTACTGTCCCTTGAAGCTGTGAAAATCAAACTTCTAAGCCAACGCAATCAAAAGATACAGCCGTTTATGCCGCAAATTTTCGACACTTGCAAGGGAATCAAAACCTACAGGGTGCTTCCCGTGAACTCAGAATCTTGAAATTTGGTACGAAGCAACGTCTTATAGCATAGATAAAGGAAAAATTACGAAAACCATAAATTTTAGTTACATCACATAATATATTTTTTAATAATTTTAAACTTACTACCCATTTCCTCATAAACGCGTAGAGGTATTAAATTGATATTCATACCAAATACTCAGGTCTATAATACCTTTAAGCTGTAACAAAATCAAACTTTATGTCAACGCAATCAAAAGAAACAGCAATTTAAGCTGCATATTTTGAAACTCGCAAGTACTCGCAAGGGAATCAAAACCTAAAGGGTACTTCCAGTCGACCTAGAATCTTGAAATTTGGCATGAAGCAACGTTTTATAGCACATAAAGGAAAATTCGAAAACCTTAAATTTTTAGTTACATTACAAAATATATATTTTTTAATAAATATAAACTTATTACTTTTTTCCTCATGAACGCGTAGAGCTATCAAGTTGAAATTCATATCAAATACTTAGATCTAATTGCCTTTAACCCGTGAAAAAAAAAAATTCTAAGTCAACGCAAAAACGCAAAACGCAAAAGTACAACCATTGATACCGCATATTTTGAAACTCGCAACTACACGCAAGGGAATTAAAACCTAAAGACCACTTCCCGTTGACATAGAATCTCGAAATTTGGTAAAACGAACTTTGTAAACCTTGCAGGTTTGTACGGAACCCTCGGTGCGCGAGTCCGACTCGCACTTGGCCGGTTTTTTTCTTTAAATTTAACTTAAAAAACTTATTCGAATAAACATCTAATTTTGATTTGTCTAATTCATTCCTCAAGTCATTTCGTATCATTCGTCGAGTCATCAGGGCATATGCACACATTTCTTTTTTACTATGAAATCGAAAGTTAAAATCTACAGCATGCCCTTACGACAAATTCGAATAACACCGGCAGTGCCGTACGCTTTGCCAGCGAACGATAAAATTAACATTTTTATTTTTCAAAATTAATGTTCATAGTTATAGCTTAATTTCAGCTAATAACAAGCAATTCCGGCGTACGGCCGCGCAGTCGGCGTACTAACTGCATTAAATCATTATTTAGGGGCGGGAGGACGGGGTGCACGATTCACGGCGCTGTGAATTCGAACTTTCGCCTTTAAGTAGCAAAAAAAAAACCTGGTTCGCGCCGGTCGACGGCCGCGCGCTTCCGGTGCATTATCTAGATTGGCATAGGCACTCGCTTCGAAAAAGCTTTACGTGGTTTTAGCGTATCAGTAAACTATTTCTCTGAAATACCATCTCTTTCTGAAAGGTCAGCAACGCACTGATGACTACTAGGAGGTTACAAGTCTCCATGGGCGGCGTTGATCGTCTACTCTCTGACGCCACGCATGCTCGTTCGTCTTTTTAAGTGCTATAAAAAAAAAAAATAACATACGATGACGAATGATTTTTTTTAATGCCCTAGAAGTTAAATGAAAGTCGTAAAACTCGCTATAAAATGCGTATATTAAACGAAGCAATATTCAAATAAAATAAGTAACCGTTCTCGCTCCCCCTACAGAAATTTTTGCTCTCGCGAGACTTATAACGGAATACACAGTTTATAAGTATAATGGAAGCGAGCTCTCAACAATTTTGGCGCGCAATCGGCCGTGAACGCAAACGGAACGCCGCCATTTTTAAACCGGAGCCTCTCGCAGCCGTACGAATAGTTGTTTATTGGCGGAGAGGGGCGACGACAGTGCCCGAACGGGAGAGACGAACGGGCCCCTTAAATTGTTTGTCGTCGGTTCACATGCATATTGTTGGTGTTAATATTGTTAACCAACAATTGCTTCATATACATATTTCGTATAAATTGGATAACTCCAGGCCTTACAAGAGGAAACAGTGTAAAATTACTTTTGGACTTGTTGATAAAGAAGTTCCACCCAGAACTGAGTGGTCTGTAGACGTTTTTTGACCTACAGTTATGTCTAGGATATTGCTTAGAAAATGCCATGAATGAGATTTAATTATAAATATATCTAATTGCATTAAATGTTTACAGTGAGACCAAGATAACTAGAATATCTTTCAGTAATTTCCCATTTTTTTTTCCTGTTTGTGAAGTATCAGTAATTTTAATTTTTGGAACATGTAAGAATAGAATAACATAACTGGTCACATGGATTCACCAATCATATATCACTTCAATAGTAAAAAAAAACTCATTCGGTAAAAGAACTTACCCTCTCAGCGTCCATGTAAACGCCGCTTAACACCGGCGACCGGATCGAAGACGAGATAACGGCCGGGGTTGAAATCTAATTTGCAAATGCATTTTCCCGCTTTCAGGTCCCACTGACGTCGCCTCAATGCCTGAAAGCGTTGTAGGCTGTGACAGGCCCTATGTTCTGGGGATTTGGCTTTTTTTTTGCCCGCCTTATAAATGACGTTATCCGCGGATTATACCGTATTCATTCGCGGTCGTTTGCGTTTTTTTAATGACATTCGAGGAATTGTTTACTCATTCTGCTTTTGATATGAATCGATTAATCGTGACAAGCAAGTTTTAATTTGATTTTTGATTTTATAAGGTACTGTTGCATTTCAACCAGTGAGTGAGAGTTCCTGTGGCCCATTCTCCATCCATCAGATATTTTATTTTTTTTTAGTTTTGGTTGCCTATTCTGTCCTCTATCAAATATCCGATTCCTTTTTAAAAGGCCGATAATGCATTAGTGACTCAATAGAATTTGATAGGTTAGTTTTTTAATATAGGCAAGCGTTAGCAATTATTTTCATTAATGACATAGTGATTAAAAAGTTATCTTGAGACCCTTCAAACAGTCATGGTCGACGCATGTCAATTTAATATACTAAATGTTCCTTATTCTCCCCAAAAAATGTTAGAAATATCAACATAGTTCAAGTTATTGTTTTTTATAAGTGTAGGCCACTTTATTTCCGCTGACCCATGTACCTTTTAAAAATAATAAATTTCTGAAATCTCCCGCCCCTAGGACATTGCCGCCCCTAAGCCGCGGCCTACGTGGCCTATTGACAAATCCAGGACTGATAGTAAGGATCTGTAAGTAATCACCTACATGCATATAAAAAGTGGTACATACTAAAACATATCCAATCAAATATCCAATATGCATAACCATAGACCTTATAACAATAAGGAATAAAAAAATAATCGGAGAGAGACGTCCGTGCCTGATGTATTATACATTATATGCTATCAGTATCATTGAACTGTAGAACATTTTTTTTATTGACCCATCGATATATTGTTGCCGACACCGACATGGCAATATCAAAATAGGTAAAACATATGGAAGTGATATATATATTGAACGCTCGAGACGACACTTATATGTCATAGATTATAATGCTTGACACATCGACGTTGTATGACGCCACGATAAATTGGTTTGATTAACTAAAAAAAGCTGACAGGCGCACGGTTTTTATCGGTTATCGTCGTATAAAATTCTTTAAAATTTTGGTGAACTGTGCTATTAAGTGCTGCAGAAGCTATTCCAACAAAAATGCTGTTAAAAGACAGGATAATGTTACAAGTCCATTCCCCCCGGTACTACTCAAAGGATAATCCGGGGATTGTATGACATATTAACGAGTATGTTTCTTGAGTTCTCTTTTCATTAATAAGAGAATTCTAACAAGCTAGTTGATTATGACCAATCTAAGGGGCACTTCATGAACAAAACGAAACAAGAAGTAGAAACAAAGCACTCAGTTGCCCCAATTAACGTTAGAAGAAGGCCAAATAGAATTTCTTCCTTTCTTGCAAGTGTCATCTTTAAGTGTAACAGGCGTGAAATGAACAACCTTAATTGCGTCATATTCGGGCGATGGCGCGGGCGGGCGGCGCGGGGGGCGGCAGCGCGCGAAAAATTGGCCAATTACGTGATCCGGAATTGGGTCACGTGGTAACAGCGTAATTGCCCGACGCGTTACCGTCTTCGCCGACCTGATAATTTGAAGCATTTAAACTATCAGCGAAAGTGTAGTTATGATGCCCAAGCACTCCTAATACGTATGGACTAACTAGTTTTTTTCGTTTTTTATTACCACACTAAATTAAAAAAAAATCCAAGTATGCGCTCTGTTAAATTTTATATTGATAAAACACACAAATTATAAAATACCTAGTAATAGGGTAAAATTAGAATAAAAATTTAATTGAAAAAGTAAAATAGAAAAAGTAAAGAAATATTCTTAAATACTGGGCTACGTTTACTCATAGAGTTAAAGATACTCTTGTCTAAAAGTCTTCGTTTCTCTCGATGAGTTACATTTGCTGATTTTAAATTTGTTATAATAAAAAAATAACAAACGAGAAAGAGTTCATATTCAATAGGCTATTATTCCTCACGGATCTGATTATATTAAAAAAGAAATCAAGTGAATTAATAAAGCGAATCGCGCTAAATCGTGATTATTTCCTTACTAACCGACTACAGCTCAACTGACAGCCCAGGCTTTTTCAATAAGATTGGTTGTTGTAATTATATCTTCTGAGAGACTTGAAATAATATAAAGTTTTAAGAATAAAGATTTGTCTATATAATAGTGTACTTGCACAGTGGCGTTGCGGTGTGCAAAAAAATGAGTGCGTGTAACATTTACATGCGATTGAAATAAAATTATTTTTTTGTTTATTTTTATGGTGGATATTACAAGTAAACTAAAAACCAATAAATCCGTTTAGAGTTTAATAGCATAGACCGAGTTCGAGATCTTGTTCGGAAGAGAAATGGCTCGCTGTGAAAAATAATGAAGGTATCAATTTAATCTTCATCCTGATGTAGCAGCGCACACGGCTAGTCATTGCCGTTTGTTCAAATCTAACTAGGACACCGTGAAATCAGAATATTATATCCTGAGAAAATATAATGGCAGTGTGTACCTACCTTAAGCAGATAGGTACACACGTATACAACAATAGAACTGTAATGAAACCAGAAACCGGTGTGATAAGTTCATTCTAAAGTAGATATGTTGACATGAGATCTTATTTTTCATATATTTATATATAAATATACAGCCCTAATAACAAAAAAAGGTGGACGTCCAGCGTCAGGCAAAGCCAAACAAATGAACCGTCGGAAGTAACGACGGACAGTAGAGGCCGAGATTGGAGAAGCAATAAGTGCAGGGGTAACTGCAGGCAATCCCATGAAATGGCTGTACTGATTTATATATTGTTACCTACCGGAGCTGGAAGGGAGGCTGGAGGCTAGATGTACGGCTATCAAGGGCGGATACAATGTAAATAAAATACCGTTTAATTCGTAACCGGGGGTAGATTTCATCCCTCTGTGAATGTATGCGAAATGTCGAACACAAGGCTAGTTAAAGACGTTCAATTTGCGTTATAACCAAGCCCCAGATTAATCTGTATTACTAAGTATTGTTATTTAAACGTTACCAAATATGAAATAAATATTAAGAAAATTTTGTCTGTCTCTCTGTTTGTGAATTTATTCGAAAAGACCGCAAAACTACTGGACAAAATGTAATGTTTGGTAATATATTTTACCCCAGAGTAACACATAGGGAAGTTCTTATTCCGTTTAGCTGCTATTTTTTTAATTAAGTATTTTTTAACAGAACCGGAATCTAGATAGATATCAGAATTTGAATTAAAACCGAAGCCAGGATTGGAATCCAAAGCAAGAACAAGATCAGCTGTCTACTACGGTAAATTAACCTAGTGCTGAAGGAGCGCTGATTACGTACCATTTCAAAAATCCATACTCTTGCTGACTGTTCTAGCGATCGTTAAACGGTTTTGCAAAAGTTATCGCAGTGGTTCTCGAGACGCATTGTGCGCGGTGGGTACATTTTATATGGAGGTCTGACAAAATGGTAATTTCAGTAATTCATTACGATCGCTGATCTATTTAAAACAGTATTTTTAGTCACATTATTATTGTAAAGTTGTTATAATTAATATAAATTACGAATTAACAAAAGATGGTAATCTAAGTCATGCATCTCTTTCAAATTCCTTAATATTGCTTTCAAATATTATTCACTTGATATTGCATGATTTATTAATTAAGAACTCGGAAAGCTGACATTTTTTAACTTCTAGTCTAACTTAACATTATTTATCTTATAAAATTATTTTATTAGAAAGATTACTAATTACATTAGCATTATCAGGGATTAAATGAACCTTTTTTTTAGGTATTTTAAAAACTTTAAAGTCAATATTAAGTTTGCAACTTTCGACAAAACTTTGATCTTTCACAGTTTGTGTACGGATTAGAATTCTGTACAGATTATGAAACACACACTAATACACCAATAAAAATTTAATTTACTACTTATGATTTGTACAATTTAAAAGGTGTTTTTTAACAAAATTAAATAGGAATTAACCGTAAAAACACCAATATAATTAAAATCATTCCGAGGAAAAGCGACCTTATGTTATACCTACATAAGATGTTAATCACTCCACGGCATATTGAAATGACAATCGTACAAAAAGGTTTTCAAATGGCACTGTCCAAAGTACATGCGTAGTAGTGATTTGAAGTAGAGCGACGAGCGACTTCCGCCCTATCGTGTTTTCAAAACCAAACGATTATTGCTTTATTTTGCCGTAGTAGACCAGCTGGATCATGGTTGGCAGTGTGATCGGTCGAAATAAAAATTAAAAAAATACATTGGAAGGCCACGCAAGTGGAACCACGGGTGAAAGGTAGTATGTTATAATCCAACAGACTGAGATGTCTAAATATAGACTTCAGATTTTATAATAATGCAAGGTAAAACAATTCCGTTACAAAACAAGTTAATCTTGTTTAGAAGTTTCGAGTTATGTCAACGGTACAGAGAGGTGATGGTTCTAAGAAACGTTAAACTGTCCGGAATCACTTTAGCAAAAAACTTAAAATTAACAATCTGAAACTTAGATCGCTTGAGTGTGGTTCTTAAAATATAAACTGGATTTTCTTGTCTTTAACTATTAACAGAGTCGTGAAAGAGTATTTATTGAAGTCCGATCAAAAGTCGGGACTGCCTTGATCAATCAGAACTGGTGAAGTCAGTAAGATTTTCTCTCGTCAATTATACAGACTCGAAATTGATAAAAAAAAAAACCACCTCCATTGCTTTAAATAATTTTTTAAACAGACTTTAAAAAGAACTAATTAGTTGTTTTTGAAGTTGTTCTAACTGAAGATAAATCAGACACATTTATGTTTCCTTATGTCTTCTTCATGACACAATCTTTGAGTAATCAAATTCACATGTATAGATTATAAGTCCTTTTGCCCTGCTTTAGCTGGAATTGACTCCAAAACTACTTATTGGTTCTTTTTGAAGTCTGTTTAAAAATATTTACATACGTTTCCGAAGGTTTTTATTTAAGTTTTATTTATTTTATTTTACATTTTTTAGTTATCGAGTAATTATAACTTTGCAGTTTATTAAGTTACTTTTCATGAGAATTGAACCATGGTTAATAAAATTGACTAGGCACCTCCTTTAATATTGCACTGACTAAATGGAAAAACAGTTCCTATTGCGAATTTATTATTTGCTGATAATCATTCCAGGGTCATTACATTCTTACTTTGAGTGTAGCCATCAAATTATTCTAATACAAACTATATAAATTATTCTTTTTTCTTTATAGTATAATAGCTCTACAATTCATTTACATCACATTTTCATTCCTTGTACTAATCGAGACAATATTAGACGAACACCCACCCATTGAGCAGGCAGGTTTTCGTAAAGACTATTCAGTGATCGACCACATTTATGTAGTACGCCAAGTCATGGAGAAGTATAAAGAATACTAATTTATATACTATATCACATTTATCGATTAAAGTAAAGCATTCGATTCTTTATTTCACGAAAATATATGGGAGTCATTAAAAGAATAAGGAATTGAACACGAATACATCCGCTTAATAAAGAATATTTACAGCCAGAGTACTGCGAGAATCCAATTGGAAAAGAAAGGCGAACCTTTCAGAGTAGACAAAGGTTTACGACAAGGAGATACCCTGTCACCAAAATTATTTTCGGCGGTACTAGAATAGATATTCAGAGTCTTAATTGGGAAAATCTCGGTATCGATGTAGACGGCGTCTCATTAACTCATTTGAGAATCGTAGAATATATTGTGTTATAACAACCAAATAATAATCTATTTACAAATAAATATATTTACCTGAGACAGTTAATAACAGATGATAATCCTATACACAAATAAGTTGAAAGAAGAATAACCAATGGCTGGAGAAGGTATTGGGGTTTGAAAAAGATTATGAAAGGTAAAAACCTTCATTCATTTAATGAATATTAAAAGTAAACTATTTAACACCAACATACTACCAGTTCTCATGTAGCAGCTAAACATGAACCTTATCACAAAAAATAACTAACAAACTTGTAACATTCGAATGGAAAGAAACATGACAAATGTTAAAAAATCACACCGACTGGGAAACCGTGTAATAAGAAGCAAAACGAAGGTTATAGAGAAGGCTTAAATGGCGATGGGCAGGGTATATGATAATAGGAAAAGACAAATGAACCAAATTATGACACAATGGTATCCTAGAGAAGGTAAAAGGAGAAGCAGTAGACCACAAAAAAAAAATGGGATGACGACATAAGACAAGTGGCAGGCGTCACATGGAACAGAGTGGCTCAAGAAAGACATGAGTGGAAAAGGTTGAAGGAGGCCTTTGCCGACCGACAGATCTACAGGAAATAAGTAAAATTCAAATAAAAGACTAGTTTAAGGTTTACATTAAATTAAAGTTTTCTATTTATTGTTTTTTCACATCATTTTAATATGGATCTGAATAAAGGGCTATATTATTATTATCATTATATTACTCACGCGCACACACACACACACGCATACAAGCATACATGCACAGAGTGAAGACAAGAGATATACGCTCACAGCGATCGTGGGTTAGTTGTTACTATTTGTTATTGAAGAGTTCCACTATCTATCTACGGAGATCTTGATCTGCGTGTACATATGAAAATCTTATCTAAGCATGTAGAATGTATTCACTTACATGCACGAAAAATGTTTAGAAGATCATTGTACTGCATGTCTATACGTCAGAAGTGACATACCTGAAAAAAAAACAATATAGGATGAGAAATACATAAGACCTATTGTCTTTTGTGACAAATATTAGACAATTTTTGTGGTGTTTATAATTCTAATATTAAAAAAAAATCATATAATGATTGTGATTTTTCCTTGAATACACAAATCTATATACATAAATTATCTGACCGACTTATGAAGTTGTAAACTAAATCGCTAAATAAATGCGTGAAATACGAGACGCGTTTATGTTATGCATGAGAAATAATAAAATATCTGTACACCCCACAACCAAAATAACATTTATTGAAATAACTCCTATGTTTTACTTTTACTTTATTTAGAAGTTTGTAAGTTAAATAAAAAATATATATTATAAAGTTGCTTGAAATTTGTTATTTGTGCTTTTTTAAACAATTAATGAAACATTCCTTTTAGCGTTTATTGAAATTAACCACTTAAAAGTTCACAGTTTATATGGAAAATTGTAACAAAATTATCAAAACTACGTAAAACTGCATAATAGCTCCCAAATATAATAAATTCAACCTTTTAGAAATTCAATGTTTAAGGGATTATTTAAGTGTTATTACAAATATCATTAACTTTTGCTCGCGACTACGCTTGTGTGGACATATAATATTTCCTCATTTGCTACATTTTGCCATCACTGATACGAATCCTGAGACTGTTTCCGACCCAAGTTCCGATTTTACAGTTAGTTCCGATTTGGTTATGTTCCGTATTCCAATCTCGTGTCAGTCTCTTTTCCTACCGCGCTATCACTCTGCATTCTTATGTTAACGATCCCGGTTTCTTGTATATTTTTGTATACTAAAACTTTAGTGGAAAGTATAAAATATCATGCGTATAATTCGGAAAATATTCTATCTGTGTGCTAAGATTGATTAATGACTTTTAAATGTTCTAGTTATAACTATTTACAATATTTTATGATGCATGTATTTTATGTGACAGCTTAAATTTGATGCGACAATGAATTAATCAGGTTTCTAAATTTTATTTAAATCGGTTGTCGATTAGTCGAGTTTTCGTTGTCGACTATAGACATACAGACAAGAAGATACAAAGATAAACATACAGTAGCCTATATATTACATGACCATGTACGCTATTAGTACAACAAAGTTCATTGAAATTAGTTTAGTTATTTTTGAGCTACGGAAAACATACAAACGATCAGACAGACAACCAAACAAAAAGTAGCCCATGCCCGTTTCCTGGTGTCGAACTATCTCCGTGCTGTCATTAAAATCTGTACAGCTGCGAAAGCGTAACAGACAGACAGATAGACAGAAACCTATCGCGTATAAAATAGTTGTATGGAGTTATAATAAATGTTATACATTCGTCTTTCGTTGTGTGTCGATGGTATCGAAACGAAGCAGCTTGGAGATGCGTAGTTATTTAATTATTGTACATTGTCATTCGGTGTATAATAACATAATTTATTCCACATAGAAATTAAACTCCATAATAATATATACATTATTTGTAGACCAAGAGCTTAACGACCTTTCCTTAGGAGTTTTTCTGAAAAATAAATTTTTCATGGTGCAGTATTTTTGTGGTAGATAAACGAGGAATAGGAAGGCGATGCGGTTACTGACGAGACAAGAGGCAGAGTAGCAGTTTTGTGCAGAGTATAAATATATCAAAAACATATGTTTCATTCGAAATTAAACTTAAGGATATATGATTTAATTAAATTTTTAATACAAAAATGTATATGTATGAGACAATACGGTGGTAATAATAAGAAGGAAGCCACTCTAATATTGCATTTTCCGAAGACTGCAAAAAAATTAATTTTGGAGTCTGCAACTTCAATAGCGTGTTATTTAGATAAAAAGAATACTCGCCGAAAGACAATCGCGATTGGTTTGTGGTTATTCATTAACTGATAAAAGCTAAATCAAAAGCCACGTGTCTCACTGAAGTGAGAAGCTTCATCGGCAAAAACGAAAACGAGTCAGAGCGCTAACAATGCATAAAATATTCGTTGCCGTGTTTATTTTCGAAAACCATACTTTTATTTCGTGTTCCGCAAAATCGCGAACAGAGCCCTCTGGCGGGTCGGGAAAAAAAAACGAAAAATAAAAAGAAACCCTCCACTGCGGCGTACGTAAAAGGGCCGGTGCGCGCATCGTGGGGACAATGAAGTCCTCATTTACGCCGACACCGATAATAATCCGACGCAATAAATCGCCGACGGGCCGCGGCGCGATCCGTTATAAAAATGAGGCGAACGCGAGCGCGGCCGCCCCCCTCCCGCCGCCGATAAATAATAAATGGAAACCCCGACGTCCCGACGTGATATGTCGGGATTAAGAGGCGTACGTCGATAAAGGTGTTTCAGAGATTCCGGGCACAGCGGCGCTAGGGGGCCCGCCGGCAGAACGAATTGAAAGGAGACTCGAATATGTCGTCTGAATATCAAGAAGGGAAATACTGAACGATGCGGTCCGCGGGCGCGCGAGGCGACCGCCGCAGCCGTCGGCGGCCCGAGCGGCGGCGGGCGGCGGCCCAGAGCATCGCCTTCTGTTCAGAAGGGATATCAGTCTCGAGTCTAATCACGGACGTAGTAAACAATGAGTTTTTTTGAATCTGATCACTCGCTCCGTAAGCGGAAGAGGACGTTAAGCCGTGGGCCGCGGACTCCGTTATCGAATCGGTGAAAACGGACATGAGTATCCACAACTCATATTGGACCAGTGCAGTAGAGATTTTGAAGTTCGAATTCTTCAATCTGAAATAAAAAGATAGTGAGGGAAAGGCGGTATTTCTTCGGTAGCGGGACCATTACAAGCTGGCAAAGCGGCTTGCGACACCTAGTGACCGCTCGCGGCGATTTATGAACACGGTTGATTACCTAGTTACTGTGGCCGCTGCCAACGCCGATGCGACATCGCGAGTCCGTGTGGGGACCGTGGCTTTTTTTAGAGATTTTTAATTATCTAGTAAGTATGACCACAATTCGTCATCATTTTGGTTTTATTGATAGATTCGTGGGGTATTAGAAATCTTTTTACGTAAATAAATAGGACAGTTTCGTATTTATTAAATATTTTAAAGGTACAATTTAAACAAAAAAGGAATAACTTAAATAAGCGTTTACTATAAAACAAAATGTTATTGTTAATCATTTTCATTACGTTTTACTGAAAGACAAAAAAATTAAATGCACGATTTTTTTTATATTGAATTACCTTGTCTTCGATATCATATCATCAATGCTTTTAAATCAATAGAAAATGTATTAAAAACATAACACAATTCCAATATGAAATAAAATTTTTCGCGTTCAAAAACTATGAAGACCGATAAAATCTTATTATCAAATTCGCATAAGCGACCGAAGCGGTCTAACAGGGAGAAAGAAGTTATACGACGAGGCAAAAAACTGACCTGACATACGACCGGCTTGGACACACTGTACCGGCGAAGCGGTACACATAGCTAAGCCAAAAAGCGATTTCTCATTCCTCCTTTAGCGGGGAGAATTTCGTGAAAGCATTTCCACCGAAAGGAAGTTAGTTATCGCTTTGGAAGTCGTCCCTTTTTATAACAATACGCGGGTATGTATCTCCACGTGACTCTACATTGGGAATTCGAGTATCAGTGTAATATGTACTACAACCTATGAAATTATGCATTTGCTACAAGTACGAATAAAATAAAATAAAAATCTACAGCCACGAATTATACACGTACATTAAGCTATGTAGATTTGTTGACAGCCATGTTGTACAAATCGGAAATTGAACGGGGACACTCTCGTGTTCGATACAAGGCATCTCTAGGGCGTGGAGGTTGTAATTATGGCTTGATGCCATGTTAGCGACAGAATGTTGGTTGTAATTGGAAAACATCGTTGTTGAAATAGAGCGAACTATCTGCCAAGTTGCAAATTTGCTATACTTATATACAACGTTCGTTTTTTACACTAAATACCGATTTTAAATAACAATTCATATACCTTTAACATTGCGTGTAATAAGTATATATATTTGCAACATACATATCGAGATATATATAAGTATATGACAATTTGCCGATTTTTACGGCTCGTCTTCAAACCGCAAAAAGTAACTTTTTACGATCAATATATAGAATTCATGAAAGTAGAGGTTTCTCGGTTAGAAACATTCCCACCGCTTTGGTAAAACTGTCACGTATAAGACAAACTGTTAGAGACACATGACACTGAACACAGCCTATCATCCGAATTGCGAATTCGCGATATACGCGATCGGAAATTCGATGTGTGTTTGAGTTAACGCAAAGATGTATTTGTTACTTACAAGTTCACGGCGAAATTTGGCTTTGAAAAGGATCAAAATCTAGGTCGGCGGTAAGTATTAAAGTGTGTATCATAAAACTCACGTCGTATTTTCAAACTTCACATAACATGAGAGGATATTTAATCAATTTGTAACGAAAAAAAAAACACACTGTTTTATGACAACCGCAAACGTTATTTCAATGGTTGGACTCGGCGAAAGCTGAAAAATGCCCCGAACGGTAAGAGCGAAAAACATACGATGCCTATCTCGCAGGTGCTGCAAGATATGAAGCTCGACATCAAGTTCAAGACTAGCAGCAGACGCAACAATTTTGATGAACTGCAAGTAAAGTTTCATGAACCGAATTTAGGGTATTTTTGTCACTGGAGTCTTTTTATCACTCATTGGCTAATTGTTAAACATTACTATGTATATATTTATATATACACACATAAGAAATAAGCATAATCTTGTAAATGTGAAAAAATTCTTACAAAAACAATTCCATTCGCATGGTACACGAAAGATGGTTTTACTTCTTTGTATTTATAATTCGTTGACTTCGTTTCGATTTTTTTTTTGGTCGAGTTGTAAATAAAATAGATAAGTGCTAAAACATTTTTTTTTACAATTCAATACTATAAATGTTGTTATTTATTTATATATTTTTTATATATGAAATAGCGGCTTAATTCTTTTAGACCTGATGTACGGTTTCCGTACTATCTATTGACGTCTGTTATATGAAATTCTCGAAATCTTTAATACATGATTCTCTTACAGTTTTCTTACATTAAATTATAAACCGTAAGCATTAATTAATAGAATTAAAAACTTTAATTGGTGCAAATGTTTGTAAAAATCATTTTACTTAATGATTTTTATAAAAAATTTATAGTGAATAATAATAGTTATATTAAAATAATCAGAAAATATGTAACAGATGAAAAAACGGGCCCCGCGTTTCGTACCCATCTTTTTTCCAGTGTTTCACCAAAAATTTATACGAAATCATTGATTTATTCATGTAACTTGTATATAACTTAACTAATATATATACGTACATACGCAAGTAAGTAGTCGAATTCCTGATATCACAAATTCGAAAATGTTTGTCTGTCGCGTTTGCGCATCTAAGCCGTTGTACTGATTTTGAAAAATCTGACACGGAAATAATTTCAAATCAGGAAACGGACATACGCTACTTTTGTTTGTTTGCTGTTTGTAATGTATGTCTTTTCATTAGTTAAATTGTATGTCTTCATTAGTTACACCAATAGTTATGCTGCTTTTAATAAACCTTAGTGTACTAATGGAGTACACCATTTTGTAATAAATAACTATTGTTTGATCATGTTTCTGTTTGTTTGCCTATATGTCTACTTTTAACTAACATCTAATTTAACTTAACCAATTTCGAAACTCAGAAAACTAATGGAACTTAGGTTAGTGTTTATATTTTTTATGCTTCCTTATAACTATAATTAACTTTAATTCATTTTATCTTCCTTGTTTTTTGTTTGCATTGGATAAAGTAGAAACAGTGTCAGAGTGGACAATTTAGATTCATAGAGAGGAGGGAGAGGGAGATATGGAGTGAGAGAGTGAAGTAGAGCGAAAGTGAAAATAAGAGACAGCATCAATAATCCGATTGCAATTATGTGATCAATAATAATGGTTTAATTAAAGAAAGTCATAGTAAATGAAAACGAACGATAAGATTTTCACACAGCGTTTTTTGCCAATACTATGTTCTATTATTATTGTATTAAAAATGTGACGAAATTTGGTTATTCGGAACTCAATTATGTATAAGCGACTGGATGACTTTAGAATTTTAAAATTTAGCATACAGATAGAATATTTCCAGATTATAAGCATGATATTTTATATCCTCTAATAATGTGTTCCTGTGTAATAATTTACATGAAATCAGAGTCGATGTTGAAAGCGGGGTCGATATGGAAGTCGAGATTGATAGTGGAACCGAGAGCAATAGTGCAAGTGAAAAAAAACGGAACGCAGGATTGCAATAGACAGCAAGACCGAATCGGAACTGTGAAATCTTAACTTAAATCGAAAATATTATTGTATTGATGTCATTGATAGGAAGATTATTCGATATTCCATATTCGATTTCTATGTCCTCGCGGTCAGAGCCGGGGACAAAAGTTATTATAGATATAAACATTTTTTTTGCGTTCTATTACTTACCTTAATTAAGGTATTTGTTTCAACAATTACTTTAAAATATCTAAGAATCAGCAAAACAACAACATAATGTATAAATAAAAGCTCACAGTACTTCGTCACAATTTTTTAGGATCGGAAAATACAAAGACATTTTTTAGATCGGAAAAAATAAAGATATTTTTTAAAGTGGGGAAAAAACAGACTGCTAAAGACAACTTCAATAATAAGCCATTAGGTTTATTCGCGTAATTACTTTGTTTCCAATGAGTAATATTAGTGAATTAAAAATGATAAAATTTTTGTTATTAAGAATACCGCAATTCCACTAGAATTAATTAATATATTTAAATAACCATAGCGATGAAGGCAAAAAGAAAAAAAAAATAAAAGGTATTAAAAATCTAATTTCATTGTAAATTTTAAAGCAATTTAAGATTTTACTAAAATTATCGCTAACAATTTTTTACACATATGCTCAACTCTCTAATTCGTTCAAATGAGAAAATATTCAAAGTATATGTTATATTTAAACAGCCTTGTAAAATTATTCAAAATTGATATGGCCTGTAAAAAAAAGGAATAGAAAATTATTGTGATCAATATAGATGTGTCAATTGATTTGAATGCAATGCCAGTCATTAATATCCATTCATATTTATTAATTATTTTACAAATATCTCTAAAACAATAATTCGACTCACGTAGATCGACAAAGCGACTATCGCAACGCTTTCGTCACCGATAACTCCAATACTCGGCGCTGCGAGGGCTACAGATTCTTCAAATTGAAAAACTTTCAAACTTATAATTCAATTTCGCGCTCACTCGAAACGGGAGTTAGTAAACGCGGTCATATACATAAAATTCACGCTTAAAAGAATCGTTCGAGCAAAATTTCAGGGGCCGGCCATTACGAGGGTTAATCCTGGGTAAGTGAAACGGACAACGCGCCGCCGTGCAACTTCGGGGGCTCCCTTTTTAAGTGCGCCCGTTTAAAGCGGGCCCCGGAGCCCGCGAAAAACATTTTCGATGCCCGTGTACTTTCATGAACTAGAAGTGGGATTCGTTAGGATAACTTTGGATAGAGAGAGGTGGTGGGGGGGCGGGGCGGGTAAATTGCGTCATAATCTATTCATGTCTCATTTGTGTAGTTGTCTCAGACAAGCAAATCGGTTTTTTCTTAGAATCAGTTTTTTGTTGGAATTCCGTGCGTTATATGAGAAAACGTTACTCGTGTGGTCAACATTTTAGAGGCTCAATGGGCGCTGATCTTGAGTATGCTTAGTGGCTTAATATCGATGAATAATACTGTTTACGCGTTGCTTACTGTATATTCAACGAAGGAATAAACGGCTAGCCATAATCATTTTCGCATTATATATGATCAAAAAAAGTCAATAAATTAAGAAACGAGGTGAATACAATTTTTTTGTTATCTTTATTAAAACAAGGTCACAAAATATGTATTTTAGATACCAGTATTAGCATTTATATTTTTGTAATATTAGCACCACTCATTGTATATATTAAAATTGGTATTTTGATGCAGCGAAATCGTCTGTATCGATCTGTCTGCCTATCAATGTATCAGTTAAACACTATCTTCTCTAATCCTATGAAAGAAAAAGCGTTGCGATTAAGTACATGCACAAATTTAAACGACTTAATCCCAAACATATGACGTAAATAAATGACTCCTGATTAATTTTGAGGTTACAATCTGAACATAAAAAAACCGGCCAAGAGCATGTCGGACCATGCTAACTATAGGGCTCTGAAGCTGTTCAAAGAAATGCACTACAGATAAAAAAAACTATCTTATATTTTTTTCATGTTTCCGGCACAGAATAGGTACAAGCAAATGCTTATATGTACCTATTCTGTATTGGAATAACATGAAACATAGAAAAAAGTTATAGGCGACTAAAGTTAGTCGTCTATAACTAGAAAAACAAGTAGGTATGTCGACTATTACTCTAAAACTAATGTAAACTAAAGTACACCGGCAAAAGAGCAAATATTTAAGGCACTTACGTCGTTTTGTTGAAAAGAGCAGTTTTTCGGCATTAACTCAAAAACAGTATATCGGATCATGTTCAAAATAATTTTTGTTGAAAGTATTTATTAATCATTACCTTCATTATTTTTTTAATATTTTTTGGGGATATAATTTAGAAAAGATAGGAGGGGACACGATTTCTGCTACTGTCAGAGTGATTATTTCCGAAAATATTCAATTAATCAAAAAAAATTGTTTAGAAACGTTAAAGTGTTTTTAAAAGAGCTGTCGAAATATGTGCCAGGCATTGATGTTCGGCAAAAAAAAATTTTTTTTCAGCTTCTATATACGAAGTGCCTCCCTCTAAAAATATTTATTTTTGTTATTTAACTACCAAACTAAGTAGCGACATATGCATGAAATCTATATTATAAATTTAATCAATATCTATTTTATAGTTTTTGAGTAAAATGCATGTGACACGGACGGACATGAGGGAACTATAAGGATTTTGTTTTTGCCATTTTGGCTCGGAAGCCTTAAAAACTTCGGTAGAGTACATTATTTATCATATCCTGTGGACAGGTTTGTTATGAAAAATACATATTTTTATTGTTATTCTAGTATTAATAATTTAAAACATACTAAAGATGATATACGAAAATTTGAGCATTCCCTATCTTTAAAACTACGGAGCCTAAAATTTTGAAAAAAGTGCGAATATATAGGGTCTCACGCATAGTTTACAGGAAAACTTAAACAAAGAACCTAATAAGTCTAAATTTCCACGTAAAATACTGGTAAAGAGAAAAAGTGTTGCTTAATTTTCTGAGGAATAAAGTTTTATAGTACAAAACCTTTTCTACACGAACCCGATTCGCACTTTATTTAATTCGAGGAGTTGGTTACGTAATCTTTATTGTATAAATTAAAAGCACAAAGTAATTAAGCTCGTGTGTTAAGGGAGACACTCGGATTTAGGTGTCTCGGCAAATGAATGCGGGTGAGCTATGTCATGTATGTAACAAGACACACGGGTACTAGTTCTCACAGTGTGACTCAGAAATATGGATAAGTTAGCCCAGCCAACCTTTCATCACGTGTTTTTTCTTCTTGGCGGCCACTCACGCTACTGACGAATGTATAATGGACCATGTGTATTTATTTGTTATGTATACCGTTATTTGTTATGTATACTATTCATAATTCCAACTACTTCAACATGTAATGTGTAAAGATCATTTTGTGTTCAAACTACACGAATATTATTCATTATTTTTCTAGTCCACTTTTTTTGCGCACATTGAAATAGCAATTACTACATAAGCTGTTCCAGCGAATCTGTTGGTAGTTTTAGCGTTTCCGTCACCTTGGTGGATGTGACTGTCTGCATTTTTCTGAAGATGTGTCTGATTGGCAAGAAACATATGAGCAATTGTAACGAATTAATTGCCGGTAAAGATAAATGGGAAAACTAAAACTTGCTTCGATGTTCGATGTCTGTCAATACTCTCGAATCAATAATCAATATTCAATACGTCGTATGAGGATTCGTAGTTGAAGAACAGAATAGAGGATCAACGGTGTGATGAATGTCATTGCATGTTACAGGCGAGTGTCTCACAATCTTTTCATTTTAATTTGTGGGCCTAGAACTTTAAGCTATTAGCCCGCCCGGACCAGGGCGGGTTGAGGCAGTTTGGGTCTCCAAAAGTTTTTCGTTTTTTTTCGTGTTTTTAGTAGCATGGTGAAGTGGTTTAATTTGAATAAAACTCATGGCATACTTGAATTTCTGGATTTAATTAAAATAGCAACATCAGTGATCGATTCAACTCTTTATTTAAAATTAATATAATAATACGTATATAATATTTTTGAATTGTGTATGTTATAAAAAAAAACTTGTTTACTAGTATCTTGCCGAGTTAATGGCCTAGTTTTGTAGTGGAAACTTATTACTCTCAGAAATGACAAACAAAAAATGTTACATATGTTAATTCATAGGAGTATTAGCATAGGTCACGTGTCGAGAACTCGCGCATCCCGAGGAGTGCTAGCTGCAGGAGGGAGCACGATAATGTGCGAATGGAGAGCGGCGGGAGAGGGCCGGCCGTTAAGCGGCACGCCGCCGCCGCTAATGGGGCATGTGCACTTTATTGCCCGAAATTGCATTTGCTAGATGAAAATTTCAAGACATCTATTTTGTTTTTACGAGCCAACGCCCTCGGCCACCGGGTATAATGTATTGGATCGCCCGTAACGACTTCGGTTATGAGCGCGCGGTGAGCGCGGTCCGCGGCCGGCGGCGTCACGTGACGATCGTTATGTCGTGTGACGTTGTAACATATTGTCACTGTAATGCATTGTCGGGTACGACAAGACGCGAGAATACTTAGAATCACTGTAAGGCAGTGATAACAATTTGGTCGATTTAGAGTCACAGTCACACGATAAGCTATACGAATTGTAATTTTAATTTTTACATATCAAGTTCGTTAATATGTTGATTACCAACATTGTGTAGGTATTTAGGTATTTAGATGTCATATAATCAAGTATACATGACTTAGACGCTAACTGTAGAATAAAATTTAATTAATATTATAAAAGAAAAACAATTTAGGTAACGTGAAAACAAAAAAAATTCAAATCATAATTCAGTCGTTTTAAAGTTTTTTTTTTATTGTAATGTAAATAAATGGTAGTTATATTACAATATGATCAATGGTGTAAATGAAAAAAGTAGGTATGAATATTCGAACGAAACTAATTTCTATTACAACGAGCTTTAATGTAAATTGATGTATGATATAACAGACAATTGAGGTAGTAATGACGTGTATTACCAGCACTTATTGTTAACTAGTTTACACGAATATTATTTCACTATGTTTAATGGAGTATTTCTTATCACCGATCTTTTCCGAGACAAATTTATTCACTTACGACCGTTCTAGATGTAGAATGTCAACTGCTACGCAATAGGATGTTCGCGCCAATATTAATTCCCGCCGAAATTCGCACGCGAAAAATTCGCCGAAATCGGTGGGGACACGGCTTAAAACATAAAAAACGACAGCGACAGACGAAAGGCCACCAACTTTTGTACCCGACGAATGATTTCAATTAATTAGCAGCCGACCCGCCCCGCCGGCCCCGCCTAATCCCCTTAATACAACCTTTTCGCTTGATATACTTTAAAAAGATTGATTACGCGCAAAATTTTATAGCGGCACCCGTTTTTGTAGACCTCACAGAGAGTGAAACGTTAAATACGATACGTTGTATTTAAAAAGGGTGCAGAGAAAGAGGATACGAATAGGAACACTACAGCCACGACCCTTATCAGCAAGTATGTATTTGTATGGACTGTTTCCGATGTTCTTTGTTACACTGGCTTCACGTGAAGTTACGTATATTTTGTAGCTAAATGTTGTTTATTAGATTAACTAAAGGTCGTTAACGGGACCCTTCTACTAAGGTCAATCTGTCCGTCCGCCTCTCCGAAATGGACGGCGGGTGAAAACTGGCTAGTTTTTAAGGTTCCATACAAAACACTGATAATACTCTTATTACTAAGACTTCACGGTCCATTCGTCCATTCGTCCGTTTATCTGTCGTATTTTTAAAGGGCTGTATCGTTTAAACCGTAAGCACCCGGATGACCGAGCTTCGCTCGTTTTCTTTTTTGGTTAATCGCGTTTTTTCGGAAAATATATTTAGGTACGAATTACATACTGTTGAAATATAAATGATGTTTTTCGATATTACTGACATAATATTATTTTTATATTATGTCGGTTTGGCTTGGAATAGCTTTAAAACGCCATCTATTGTCAAGTAGCTTTAATATTGCTGCGTCGTTAAACAGTTAGTTGCCACCAAAATTTTTCTAATAAAAGAAGTTTTTTTTTCTCACAAACTAAGAAACTTGTCGTTTTCTCATAAAAAAAAGATAATTGAAATAAAAAAAAAACATGTGGAATCAAATTGGGGTATTCTGGATTCGGGACTGCCCATTTCCCAACTCTGTTATCATAATCTTGTCGATAATAGCTAAATTTACCATCGTATTCTAATTGCAATTCATTGCCTGAAAACCGGAATAAAACGACGTTTTCTAAAAATAAAACAGCTAGATCGATTTATCGCCCTCGAAAACTCCTCCATACTAGGTAATACTAATTTTTTTTGTTAAAATATACTACTTTACGTTTCTTACTTTATTTTGATACTATTGTTTTTGCTTTATGATAAAAATAGTAAGATATAAAAGTGTCAAACATGCATTGTGTTGCAGAGATTATAGTGACAACCGTAAAAATTAAACAAGTATATTAAAAATCAGCCAAATACGAGAGTTTCGCTCTCGCTAAAAATCCTGAATTGCTTTTAGCAAAATTATATATATATATATTTTTGCGTGTGTATGTGTATGCATGTGTAAGAATTTCTAGTTTAATAATCTAGGATGAATTGATACGTTTACTCAAAAAAGGATAACTGGATGTATCTATATAGTAGTGCTTTAATACTTGGCATATCCTGCCAGAAGTCGTTGACAGACTGTTTATTATGTATAGAATTATCAATAAAAGAAAACAGTTTGCCCTCTCATCCCAACCATAAAAAGAAGAACATTTGGCAAGTTCTCATAATAGCATATATACAACATACTTGATTTGTGTGTGCTGTTTCGTTGATGTGTACCAATGAATAAATAGAACGAAAGAAGTATTATATGAGATATGGCTATTATATGAAATAAGGATGGTATATTTCTATTTATTTGTCGTTTGAGAATAAAGAAAAGAAAACAAACTATAAAGTAATTTACATTTTTGCGTGATTCTCAATGAAAAACAATATGATTCACATTACGAAAACAAGTTTTCAGAGAGTTATACGAATACTGTAGGTTCCGTATATAATTGTGTTTTCAGTTACTGTAAAATATAAAAAAAAAAACCACCGTCGACGTTGTATAGCTGATATCACCGAACAGGTAACCAGAGATCTCGGTGATTTTCTTACAAAGGTGAGGAAGCATTTACTTCGTAAGAAGCTCACGTAATTGCCCAAATTATGTTATCTTTATGTTCGGTGTTATCTCGTTGGCCTAGGTATCAGAAATTCAGACTACCTAAAAGTAAAGATATCCAAAAGTACAACGGTTCAGTTTTTTTACGATGATATTCTTAATTTCAGGCGACAACGTATTTTCACCTCAGAGACGTTTTCTCTGGAGTTTCCAGTTTTCTTAGTGAAACGCGTATCCAACTTGAAGTAATTGAGAAATGAAAAGAAGCAATAGTTGAAACTGTTTATTCAATTTTATATATCTAACTAGTATAGGCGATAATTAATGATACGAGATACGAGAGGCACTTTATCTACCCATTTGTTGCTACGACACTTAAAAATAACTAAACCCATTTCGATACACTTTCACGTTTGGATAGTTGTCGTTTATATTTTAAATCATCATTACCGGAGGTTAAGAAAGAAAATGGTCTTTGGTCTAATATAAATCAAATAAGAGCGATATCGGGATTAAAATCGGCCTAGGGTTTGGTGTCAAAATTGGATTATCTTCAAGTAAATATGACTGCAATGTGAACGAATTTACTGCCAGGATAGCTGTATATAAAATGTTACTGGAGCGCGTTTTCCATGTTTTGTTGCTAAATGTAAAATCACATTCTATGTGATTGTACAAGTAAAAACATTACGACGGTGAGCTGTATCTAAAAAGATGAAAAAGGAAATCGTAAAAGTAAACTTAAGATTTGACGGATGGACCATCTGTCTAAGTCTACATTTACAGGTTGAATTCGATGTTTTAGTCTAACGATCTGTAAGTGTTCTCAATTTCCGGTTAGACAGAAGAGACCGGACAAGTGCGAGTCGAACTAAGGGTTCCATAGCACCATAGAAAATTGATCACTGCATACTCTTTAATAATAGTTAATGAAAAATAAAAACAAATATTAAGATTGAACAAAGATGCCGATAAAAACACGTTACTTGTATGGCGACTCCCTTTTAATTTTTAACTTTATATTTTATTTTTATTATTTGTATTTATAGAGAATTCAGTAATACACACTGTGTAAACATTTCAAATGTCTCTCTATTGCCATTATTAAAATCAAGCAAAAAGCCCGTCAAAAAAAATCCGCTTCTTGTATAAGGTCCCCTTTAATTTCTAATAAAATTTTATTTTTTATTATTAGTTGTTATAGCGGCAATAGAAATACACAGTGCGAAAGTTATAAGTATCTACTTATTACGATTTATTAAATACAGTCCATTGATAGAAGGACGGACAGACAGAGGGACGGCAGAGGTTTAGTGATAGGGTTCCTTTGATAACCTTTGAGTAAGGAACCCCAAAAAAGCATGATTGGGATGTGACGTGATTCGTAATAGTGCCATACAAAATATACAGTTTTTGTTACAGAGAAAAGATATACGTAATAAATACCTTTTGTTGGTCTATAATTTGGTCATTTTCTTATAGACGTTAATTTTTATTTCAAATTTTGCTACTAATAATGATATTAAACATTTTTCAAATAATATTTAAAATATAATCAATGGTATGTAGAAAATATTATCTAAAAAAATTTTTTTACACCGAAGCCTAATATTTTTAGTATAGTTTAACGAGTTTTGAAACTAACAAATACATTACGGAATTAAATTTTATGATTATTTATATAAAATCGTGTCAAATGCTAATTAATTTAAATATTCTACTTTTACACTGCTGCAAAGCGACTCACAAGATGAGCTGGGATATAAACAAATTTGTGTCTTTTAATTAATAACGACTTTCACTAATCAGAGACGTCGCCAGTAACCGCCGGGCTGCGACTCGCCAAACTTATTTTTTACAACTAACTTTCGCCTGCAGCTTCGTCCGCGTGGACTTAGAATGAAATCATACATTTTTAATATCGACTGATGACGTTGTGTTCATTTTTATTTCCTTGTCCTGCTCTCATCTCATTTACTTAGAGGTACAATAATAAGAGAGTAGACGTGATTTCAAACCATAAGACTCGACAGAATAAAACTTACTTTCTATGTTCAGTTACAGTAAATGAATATTTTGCATATAAATCTGCTTCTAAGTGGTCTTTCAAAATGGAACACCTATCTTTTAAATTAAACTCTCAGCAGCATACCTGTGAAAACTGAATTCAATTTCATTACGCAATTTTTACGTGATATGCGACAAAACAAACATATAGATAAACAGAAAAAAAGAAACCCAAAAATATTTGTTTCTATTGCAGTTATACAGACCTCCCGTATTAGTTTTTCATGTATATTTCTCAGCTACAGGCATCGATTAGTTTCAGATTTAATGTATTAAATACGTACACAGGAGAACAATTTAAAACGAAAGCTAACAAAATAAATTTATCACCCGAAATCAGCAGTAAATCGACGAAGTGTATCCGAGCAAGTATTTTCCTTATTATTTCGCCGTGGTAATACAAGATGTTCGATTTTCCGCGGCGGGCGGCGCGCGGACGGCGATCGGGGCCGGCGTTTATTGCAATTTATTACGCGTCGACAGCAAACAAACACTCTGTCCTTTTAATCGACGTCCCAGATTTACGAGCGGGGACCGGAATGAGCCGACGGAGCTAGGGCGGCGGGGATTAAAACGCGACGCCGCGGTCCGCGTCCTACCCACCTACTCGCCCGAAGTACGGGATGCTACAGGGCTTCGCGAGAGCACATCTCCCGATCGCGTCGTACCCACTGAATCGCCCGCAAAACGAAATGCCTCAGGGCTTCATAAGAGTCCATCTCCCAACCGCGTCGTAACCACCTATTCGCCCGCAGTATGCGATGCTACAGGGCTTCGTAAGAGTCCATCTCCCGATAGCGTCATACCCACTAACTCGCCCGCAGTAAGCGATGCTACAGGGCTTCATAAGAGCCCATCTCCCGATGGCGTCGTACCCACCTACTCGTCCACAGTACGCGATGCTACAGGGCTTCATGAGAGCTCAACTCTCGATCGCGTCGTACCTACCTAATCGCCCACAGTACGAGATGCTACAGGACTTCACGAGAGATCATCTCGCAATCGCGTCGTACCCACCTACTCGTCCACAGTACGCGATGCTACAGGGCTTCATGAGAGCTCAACTGCCGATCGCGTCGTATCTACCTACTCGCCCGCAGTACGAGTTGCTACAGGGCTTTATGAGAGTTCATCTCCCGATCGCGTCGTATCTACCTAATCGCCCACAATACGAGAGGCTACAGGGCTTCATGAGAGCTCAACTACCGATCGCGTCGTATTTACCTAATCGCCCACAATACGAGAGGCTACAGGGCTTCATGAGAGCTCAACTACCGATCGCGTCGTATCTACCTAATCGCCCACAATACGAGATGCTACAGGACTTCACGAGAGATCATCTCGCAATCGCGTCGTACCCACCTACTCGTCCACAGTACGCGATGCTACAGGGCTTCATGAGAGCTCAACTGCCGATCGCGTCGTATCTACCTACTCGCCCGCAGTACGAGTTGCTACAGGGCTTTATGAGAGTTCATCTCCCGATCGCGTCGTATCTACCTAATCGCCCACAATACGAGAGGCTACAGGGCTTCATGAGAGCTCAACTACCGATCGCGTCGTATTTACCTAATCGCCCACAATACGAGAGGCTACAGGGCTTCATGAGAGCTCAACTGCCGATCGCGTCGTATCTACCTAATCGCCCACAATACGAGATGCTACAGGACTTCACGAGAGATCATCTCGCAATCGCGTCGTACCCACCTACTCGTCCACAGTACGCGATGCTACAGGGCTTCATGAAAGCTCAACTGCCGATCGCGTCGTATCTACCTACTCGCCCGCAGTACGAGTTGCTACAGGGCTTTATGAGAGTTCATCTCCCGATCGCGTCGTATCTACCTAATCGCCCACAATACGAGAGGCTACAGGGCTTCATGAGAGCTCAACTACCGATCGCGTCGTATTTACCTAATCGCCCACAATACGAGAGGCTACAGGGCTTCATGAGAGCTCAACTACCGATCGCGTCGTATCTACCTAATCGCCCACAATACGAGATGCTACAGGACTTCACGAGAGATCATCTCGCAATCGCGTCGTACCCACCTACTCGTCCACAGTACGCGATGCTACAGGGCTTCATGAGAGCTCAACTGCCGATCGCGTCGTATCTACCTACTCGCCCGCAGTACGAGTTGCTGGGGCTTTATGAGAGTTCATCTCCCGATCGCGTCGTATCTACCTAATCGCCCACAATACGAGAGGCTACAGGGCTTCATGAGAGCTCAACTGCCGATCGCGTCGTATCTACCTAATCGCCCACAGTACGAGATGCTACAGGGCTTTATGAGAGTTCATCTCCCGATCGCGTCGTATCTACCTAATCGCCCACAATACGAGAGGCTACAGGGCTTCATGAGAGCTCAACTGCCGATCGCGTCGTATCTACCTAATCGCCCACAGTACGAGATGCTACAGGGCTTTATGAGAGTTCATCTCCCGATCGCGTCGTACCTACCTACTCGCCCGCCGTACGAGTTGCTACAGGACTTCAAGAAAGCTCATCTCGCAATCGCGTCATACCGTGAAATGCAGCAGCGTGGGATGGTGATGCGCACGTTTGAAAGCAAACTTTTTCTGAGTTCACGTCCCCTCCTCACATACGCGCTCTATCGCGTCAATTAGCGGCCGTTTACAGAGTGATCGATCGCGTCTATAATGTTTGCAAATGGGTAAAGAATACGATGTTGCTGTGTAACTTAATATTTTCATATTTATTGTTGCGTTATTTTTTGTAAAATCATATTTTTATATTAAGTAAGGGCAAGTTTCATGTTCCATGTCACCCTTATTGTTACTATCACCCATCGGTAATAATAATAATAAGGGTAATACAAAACACCAACCATGACTTTCATGAAGGTGGCACACGCGAATGACAACCGTATAATAATAGCAAATAATCTCGATTTGCAATTAAAGGCCATAAAGAACTGAAAAGAAATACAATATATTTGTGAATCATGTTTTTACTTATTTATAGGAAATTTCGCTTTTAATTTTTATTTTCTACTAAATATCGTGTAGTTGTCATCTATCATGAGCATTAATTAAGATATGAAAGTAAAACTTAAAAAACAATAGCGGGATACGAAGTGTTTAAAGCAATACCAAATCTGATGACTCATGCAGCCCTTGGTCCTATAATCTGACAAAATCTTATTATAAACCAACGAATAAATATTTTAGAAAGTCGTTAAAGTTTAGATGGATAACTATTCACATACAGCGAATTTAGTTGAAAATTTGATTAGTGTCTATATTTTGTTAACATAACATTGACTAAAATATTTGGGAAAATACTTTCAGGACACAAAAATTGTCATTCTTGAAGTCACTTCCATGGAATAATTAAAGAACGTCCCGATCTGAATATATAATGTAGAAAAATTAATTATCTATTCCTTGTTCGCGCTACATCAGCCAGGTCTCGTATTAGATTTGCTTTAGCAAACTTCAAAATTAAAAAGCAGTCGCACAGAATTTCCCGTAACTTAATTCAGTCATTTCACATAAGTCGTTAAGTTATCGGATCTTTGAGTAAGCATAAGCAAAACAAATTTGAATTTATCAATACTTCGGGAATCTGATCGATACTTATCTAATTATTCCTAATTCGATACATGTCTCAAGTTACAAACGGACCGACACATATGTAACGTAACAATTATTAATGTAGATACCGACAAAAATATCATTCACATATTGAAAGACGTGAGAGGCTAGGAACGCTATAATGCTGTACGAGTCGGAATGCAGACTGCGTTTTATGGAGCCTTAAATTACGACCGGGCGAAGTGGGTCTTCATTGTGTTTCACTGTAACTGTCAAGTAGACTTACGGCGGAATTAATAAACGCCACTTAATGTTTAGAAAGCGCTCAAAGGGTTGAGCGGCGCGTCAATGCCGGGGCATAACTTATAATTTGTTTGTGGTATTCAGTCGAGTTGATCGATTGTTGACGTAACACGATCGATGGGAGACCATCGTGATTTTTGCTGTGCTTTATGAGATCGTGAAATTGTTACGGTTTTCTTGTATATGGAGTTGGAACATATTGAATAATTTTTTTTTCACAATATAATATATAGAGTGAGATCCTCGATATAACACACAATCTATTTTTAAATATATGAAACCTTACATTCTGAGTAGTGTTTCATTTACTTAGAACGCTTGTGCACTTAGAGAGTTGAGTCAACGACGAATGTAAAGGTACCAGGAGAGAAAGGTGAGTAAAAACAGGAGCTACTTTATTTAAGTTTATATGGCTAACTTTTATATATGTTTCTTAAACTATCACTCTAAAGTAGTCAAATTTACTATAGACGTATATGAAAGTCAACTTACAGACTCAACTCGGTAAGTGCGCAACCGTTCTAAGTACATGAAACTACTCAGAACGTAAAATTTCATGTATTTAAAAATAGGTTGTGTTTAATGGCTCTGGGATCTTGGATTAAGATGAGAATAAAAATTTAATATGCCACATATGCATAAACATATGTTTAAACTACTTGTGACTATAGAATACACTGAATTACTTCAATCTAATTCTAAGATGCTGCCTTGCTGTAGTGTAAGTTTACTTATGTATTTTTGGTCAGTATTTTTAGCACTTTTCTTTGATTGCATTTTCCATTTATATTCATTGCATTGTAACAAACCTTCTTATTTTCTATTGTGAGGTAATACTCCGCCTCCGTGCTACTTTAATGTAATAAATTCAATACTGATTTCTTCCTTGTTCAAATAAATGTACAGTATTCCCAAATACAGACAACTTACATTATTTTGAGAACAAAAATAAATTACACTCTAATCTAGTCTTTCTAATATTAGAAATCCTCAAACACGAATTAGTTCTTTGTTTCATTTAAATGAGCGCAGACAGATGAAAACCAAAAAAAATAGAAAATTGTGATATCGAAATAGTGACTTGTGCTAGAGCTGTGCAGTGGTCAACTTGGCTGCACGGAAATGGGCGGCGCGACCCGTGAAATACCACAGTGTCACAAAACATAGACTTAAACTAATAGCTTCCGCTGTTGGATTTCATCCAATGAGTGAGAGTTCCGGTGGCCTACTATCCCCTCGATCTTCAGAGTGGAATGATCCCCATTCATTACCCCTTTTCCCCCTCTATCAGTACACTTCCTCCTCCATCAGTTATCCTATTACTAGTAACTCCTCTGGGGTCGCGGGTGTCCATAGGCTTCGGTGGCCACCTATTTTTACGTGGCTTGGGCAAGCTCATTTGCCCCTTGATCTGCTATATAAAAAAAACATTATAAAAAAATAATTTTGCATCTAATTACTTTTACACGTTATTCTTTAAATAATGGGCATATTAAAATAAAAAAAAAAACCTAGCGGCCAGCGTTTGCGGTGGGGCTTGCGGCTGGACGAGCGTCGCAGGTCCGTTTAATTATCCGCATTCCGGCGGACAAATTGCTCCGGTCGGCTCTACCGGGAAGATATTAATTTCGATACATTGTCCTGCCGCTGGACCGGGATTAGGTCGTTACTTGGCAGCGCCGCCTGCGCCGCTGCGGCGTCGCGGGCGACGGCGGCGGACTGCCGCTTATACGCATCGTACTATACCAATGTACGTATGAATAACATTAGAACTTTAAAAAATTAAACTTCCATTATAAGTACACCTAAAACAAAAAAGGTAGTTTATGTTTCGAGAGTGAAAGTAAAAAAGGAATATTTTTTAAACCTAAGATGCTTTTAAACTGTCAGCATTAAAAGTTAAAATAAGTTTGTTCGTCTACCACCACCGATTCGGAAATAAAAAAAAAGGCAAGAAACTCTTTAAAACCTATTTTTTTTTCATGTGATATTAAAACAAATCTATCACATCGATGTTCTAGTATTATAATTATTTAAATATTAATTTACAGAATTGACAAATAAGCCTTTTGTCGTAAGTTGCGTTTAAATACGTTTTTTTAAATTCATTGTTATTTCATTCTACGATCTTTTTAGTATTGTCACCATCCAAAGAAATATACACATTACATAAGCAATATTTTCCTAAATACGCTTACAATAGGAAGACACAAAGAACGATCCTTTTCTAAAAATGAGTTCTTAGAATAATCTTAGCTTTTACCTTGTGACTAGCTAGAACCGCTCTCTTTTGTAAAACAATGTTGTTGGTACGTCAGCATCCAACGCAAAATAACGTAGAACAATATAGGTACTACAAAAGTAAATACAACAAACCAATCTCGCCGTCATTTTGGCAGTTAATCGTTTTATTTGTAAAACTGCAAATACAGTAAAGCTCAGCTTACCTGCCAGTATTATAATGTGTGGACCTTACTGTAAATGTAAATAAATATCTGATGTCTAGACACACATTTTAACTAACTAGATTTCGGATATCATCCCCAATTTGCGAATCGACATTGACTTGTCGGATGCCGGGCAAGATAAATTTTAAACATTTTGGATTATCCGAGTTTAGCAATAAATTGTTAGTTGTGAACCTATTCAGATCTTGGAGAACGGTGACACACCTTGGAATCGCGAAGTGAATTATGAGTGACTGTGCTGAGAATGGGGAACCGATTTGATTTATGTAAAATGACCCCAGAAAAGTCAGTCGTGAAAAGACCGAAGATGAAAGTCTCCATATTTAGAAAATTGCGATGCTTTTACTGTCATACAAGTAAGAGATGGTTGATACTCTAATATGCTAATAAATAAGAAGGTATCGATGACCTATACTCATCACCTTATGACTATTTCTTCTGTAGAGAAAGTACAAGCAATTTTTATAGGTTTTCTGTAACTCTGTATCAAAGTTGCCATTTGCTGAGTGTTTGTTGAGAACATAAAGTGTTTAAACTAGATACGAATCCATAACCTCGCGTGTTGTACTAGTTTCGCTTCTGGAACACGCCATCGACATACAAAGCAATACGCAAAACCAAAAAAAAATCAAGTGGTCTGTATCTGCATAGCTTTATTATAGTGCTTCGTTCTGCAGACCGTAGACCATGAGTTAAACAAGGAAATGTTCGCAAGTTCCGGTCGGTAAGCGTGCTCTGCACGGCCGCTTACGCGAATGAGATCGGAAAATGCACCGGTTTTCTTTCGAAAATAGTGTTTTCCACTCCGACGTATCGGAGTCTTTATTGATATGGAAAATTTCCTAATAAGACATTGAGACATATTAATTAAAGAAAATAAAATTAAACATTTTGAACTCGCCTAGATGAAAAATTGTTTAATTTCATTTCCTTTAATTAATATTTCGTAAGATTAAAAAAAATATTTCGACGTATGATAAGTTTCATTTAACGCCCTTGTTATTTTGTATTTTCTTTATGAGATGTACATAATTTTCGATAATTGTGACAATACTAGATAAATATTTTACTACTAGAAACACAAATGTATACATACATTTTTTTTAATACAAATGTTTGAATAATTAATATGGATCACACTTTAAAATTGAAAAAAAAACAATGTACGAAAATGTTCTTTAAAAATTGTAGCACATTTATTGGGCCGACAATGACATCTTGTAACAATTCATAACAAATTTTGAATTTGTTTTCCCAATAATTGTATGAATTTAATAATTAATCTATTAAAATTATCTTTCTACACTAATCAGATTTCATTATTATATTAACAGATACGAAAGAGCTCATCCTGTGTGTAAATTTAGGAAATGTAATGAGATACGACGGCCGGGATTAAAAAATGTATCACTCCGCCAAACCACGAAAGGGCTATAAAATTTAATTCCCGCAAAATATTCAGCGCCGCGACATGTCCTAGATAAAGATTATTTATATACCGTCTTATTTCAGATATCCAATTTCTCTCTGAATTCACGGCTCAGCTGTAAATAACACGGAGCCCAGTCGCTGCCTCTCCTCTCAAATACATTAAGTCCTCCAGCACACCGACACCGAGCAATGGACGCGACGTTGGTACAAACTACTACCTCACAAATTAATGATTAATTAATTTGTTTCCATAATTCTTCGGAATTTATAATTTGATGCTATTTTTATTTATATTCTGTTCCTTACGTAATATTTACAAAAACTTATGAAATGTACAATTTTTAATGAAAATAATAATAAAAATATTATAAGTAGAAGTCCAGAAAATAGAAAATATTAAATTGGTGCATTTTCGACCGATTCCGTCTTCGATAATGTTTGTGATAATAAAAAAAAACAGGTACGCTGCACAAAATTGAGATGAATCATAAAAAAATATTTACGATATTTTACTAAAGATTCAAATCAACCATTAAATTATATTAATAGAATAATAATGAAAAATTCAATCTAACAATCGAACGAAACTAAATACATAGCTTTAATACTGATTCTGTACATATTAAAACGAACACATTTAGTGTATATTACACCTATTCACCTATTTGTAACTCTAATTATCCCAATCATAATGTAATGATTGCATCTACTTTGTGTGTGAGGACCTTTAACTAGGGGCTAGTCGTTGCCTCTCCGTTCAAATACATTATGCAGATCACGGCCGGTTGCGTAGCGCAATGAGCTTTGTAAATACGCCGCCGACGGTGGCGCCGCGCCGCCGCCGCCATCTCTGTGTCTCTTTGTTACACGATTTGCTCCAATTTCCTCTTAAATATATTTATGCGACATCATAGTTTATTGCATGGCAGACGTGTGATGAATTTTAAAATGAAATTTTAAATTTCGTAATTTTCACGTGTACGCAATAATGTGGAAATGTCTTATTTTTAATCGGAAAACAAGAAAAGAAATAACGTTTTCTATTCCAAGTCGACTATAATATTTATTTTTTATATTCTAAATTTCATTATAACCATTTGCGTTTTCAGTAAATAAATAGAGTTGTCTTATCAACCACATTACTGAAGCCCTTATCAACCACATTACTGAAGCCCTCCCTGTAATCTTTTTAGTTCAGACCGAGGAGCGTGGAGTGTGAACTTTAATGAGTAGAGTGAGAGAATTAGGACTTTAGTGAGTGCAGTTTTATTATCTAAATATATTTTTTGACCATGTGATTTCTATCGTTTTTTATGTTATATAATTATAATATGACGTGGTATCCGCCCGATTATTGTCCACGAGTTGACCACAACATGTCTCTACGACATTTAATTATTATTATATTTAGTGACAAGATTGTTTTAATAACAAAAGACATTATTGCGTTTCAAATGTCATGATCACGATTATCGCTCTCTTCGTACGAAGATACATAATCTTCATGTAATAAGTTACAGCAATACGTTTCCGATTAGACACCCTTTTAAGGGAACGTCTTATATCTTGTATACCTCGGTTGTCCTCATGTATCGATTCATTGTTCTCATATTTTTGTGATTATTTAGAAAGCTCAATGCAAATATTTACATTTTATTCATCGAACAAGAGCACTCCCTAAGTAGTAGGTATTATAGAGCGTTCGGTGCCTTCAGATTACGCACGCCCGCGCCCGCGCCCGCGACCGCCATAACAGCGGCTGCGGAACACGCGCCGGCACTCCTTATCGTGACAGTCAAAAGGCACTTTTTCATTTTCCCTTTGTCCTCGCGCTCCGGTTTTTTCGTCGTCACCCCCTCCCTCCCCCCACAGACGCCGGGGGTTTGTTATGTCTCTAGGGCGCGAAACACGCTGAGGAAAGTCATGTGATTTAAGGCGACAAAATGTTATTTTCGTTATGTCGAGGAATGAAGCTACCTACTCGCGGGTCTTCGTGACATATTCGTCGTAGTGTCGAGAATGATAAATGGCGAATCGCGGAGATGGGGCCCTTTGATTTTTTGTTTATTCGCTTTGGGGAAAACTGAAAGTTTGACTAATATGTGATAGAACTATGTAATGCGATGAATATGTTACATGTAATCTTTAACTTCGATACTTGCATATGACGGTGAAAAAAATTAAATTTCGACTGACGTCAAAAGATGGCAGTTGACATAAGTGATAAATTAAAGAATTAAAATATGTGTTAAAATAGGGCAAAAAAGTACCAATATAGTTTATATTTAATGCTAAGATCATACCGTAAACCTATAATATATTTTATTTATTACGGAACTGAATAATCACTAGATTATTTCGTTACGATCCTAACAAGAGAATTTAGTTATCCTTCGAAAATGTACCGAAATCTATGTCCTCAAAAAGGTAGCTTTACGCTATTTTTCAGTGCAGGCTCTAAACCCTTACGAATATGGGACACGCATTTGCAAGACGGATACGTATCACGATTTCTGGATCCGGAGCTGAAATCCGCAGTTATGGAGTTACGCGGCAGCAACGTGAGTACATCGTATATAGTCTGTCCCAAAGGGGAAACAGTCCCTCGGGATACCGTTCCCTATCCTGGTGATGATACTGAAGAACATAAGGCAATACTTCGCATTCGAAGTAACAGTTTTAGACGAGACGAATACGAGGCGCAGATTTCGCGTGTCCAACTTTCAGAGCGCTACGCAAACTTGCTGTTTCTATACAGCCATGCCTCTCAGCCTTGCGGATGGATGGAATCGAGTACAATGCGATTTGAGTGAATTCACGAAACAAGCTTATAACAATATGTACATTGAAGCTGTACGAATCAAAATCAATGCAAATGTTCGTTTAAGACGAATTTATTTTACGTCTAGATTGGACTTAGAAAGCGAATTACCACCGGACAACAAATTGTTTTATCCTATTGACAAAAGAGTTGATAAATGTAAAATCTGTCGTGACGCAGACACTTCTGCAAGCCAAACGTCAAAACTATATAATTCTTCTTTTACTTTAAAAACAAATATATGCACGAAAGAATAATTTAATAAATAGAAGTCAATAGAAAAATCGAGGAAAAGTAATGAAAACACTTGTAGATCAATGGTTGAAATAAACCCATCAAAAACGAAATCCAAAAGATCGATATAGTCTTCTAGAAGATCGATATAATTTTCTAGTCTGATTCATTAAAAGTTCAGAACACGAAAGTTTATTTAGAAAAAACATATCTTAGGCATGTAGAGTGTACATGTTACAAACTTAACGATAAAAGTATCTTAAAAAAATAGAACATACTCGAATTTTAATCGATTCTTTCAATATGTTAACAAAGCGTGTCTAAGAAAAGAAATAGTAATGGAATGCATAGTTAAAAATGCTTTTTTAAAACATTTATTCATAATATTTTTTATCTGATTCTGACATGAATCTGATCCTCACACTGGGATTTCCCGAGGTGTGGTTAAATAAGTGCTTCTGTTTTGTGAACTTAAAAATAATTATTTATCCATTTTACATATGATTTCAATCTATATTAATACATGCAGTTGCATGTATACAAATACCTATTATAAGGATATATATTATGAACAAGTAGTAATATTGTAATAAAGTATCTATAAGCCCGGACTAATTAAGATATGGTTTATTAAATACATATTATGTAAATATATGTCTTTTTATTTTAAAAGTTAGTAAGTAACTACCAAAAGACTTAAAAAAAATGTATCATATTTAGAAAAAAAGCATTCGTGTATTCATGAAAAATTTGACAAATTTTGAACATCAGTTGCTGTTATAAGTCTAATGAGTTGCGTTGAAATTTAAGAGCACAATGAATTACTTTTTTTCGTTTCTTTTTCATAAACTTTTAAAAGTATATTTCATGTCGTTACATACTTGAAATCAGGATAATAACACCTGTTTAATTTTTATTTTAGCCCATTACGATATACGAGATGTCATCAATCGGTTGTGTTTAAGTTTATCTACAGTATTAAATATAAAAAAAATAAAATAGAGGTATTATTGACATCATAGCATAAATTACAGGTTTTCTCGAAAAGTTGAGAAAAGTTCTTTCAAGTCGTATACATACGTGCTTGTGAAACATTTCTAGCAATAATTTCAAAAAATTTGAAACATTTACATGCTAACGATATGCGAATAAACAAAAGATTTGTAGTTTTGTGCGCACGTTACGACCTACAACTTCATTGGTTTGAAAATTAATAAGATGAAATTAGGTACTTTTAAAACAAATAATATAATGCCCCGATCAATGTAGGTATTGAAATTATTAGGTAATTCGTTGGCCAACCAAACCACTGATTTTTGTGAGAATTCACATTTACTTAATAATACAAATTATAATTATAGTGTTTTCTATGTTTATGTGCTGCCCCGATAAAGGTCACGACAGCTTGATTAGCGATCGAGCTCACGGTAAAGTGCATCTTTGTGTGTCTTAAAATAAAAACGTTAACACACAGTTTATAGAGATGTTGTCAATTGCATCCGCTACCATTTCATGGAATCTCAAATCTCCGTGGAATGTCATTTATATTCAAATACGTAAAAAGGCTTTCAATAGCATACAACCTGCACGTGTTTTTTGAAAGCAGTCTTCAAGCTGCCTTTTGATCGATATTGATATAAGTGCTATATATACCGTCTATAATAACAAATGGACTGATTTAACGTATGTCTCTTTATACTTGTGGTGATATATCCAATTCTTTTCGACCATCCGACGTCTTTGTTAATAAACACGCCTAATAGCTTTACCTAAGTAACCTTCTCTAATGTATTTTTAGGCTTAATGGTAACTTTGGGGCTGTCTAAGTAGAAATGGCGAAGTTTAGATAATTTATTTTACTTACACTCACAGTAAGTAAATTACGATTCCATTAACTATAAATCGTTTCTTTTTTTTCAATCTCAGCAAGGACTCTGATACGTTTCCATGTGTGACTGTGAAATATCAATCTAGCAGAGACGGTCCAAATATATTACGAATAAAGTAGATCCGAGGGTATTGAGAGATCTCAAAATTTGTGATTTCTTTATGATGCCTATTTTCAATTTTAAACGCCTAGTTGTCACTGCTTTGCGTACGTTTACATTTGGTAAACGTAAATTATGGAAAGTACAAAGAAAATCTGTTACAATAGATAAATTGTCGAATAGACGTCCACGTATACCTTGTCATAGATACACTAACCCACCCCTCACATGGGTCCAGAAGCACACATGCACTAAAATTTTCACACACATTTTCTTAAAACTTATACTCGTATAGTTTTAAGGAAAATCATATCCAATTAAAAATAATTTGAATTATTTCTCTGTCACAGAAATCATTTGAATGGGACATCCAAAGATTATCCAAAAGATTTACTACCAGTACAAATTTATTAGTTTTCATCTAAAAGCAAAGTATGTATATCGATTAGCATAATAAAAAGAAATAAAAGTAAAACGTCATATTTAGCGACATATTCGAATGTACGAAAAACACAGAGGTGAATAATTTAACTAATCGGTTCTATAGCAAGATGTTTAAAAACGTGTGCCAAACTGGACTATTATCCATATTCTACAGCATCGGTGCAAATCCGCTTGCTATATGGAACTCCGAAGTTCACAACGGACACATCAAAAGGTTAACCGACAAGGATGTGAATTCTGTCGTTTTAGAGATAATAAGCAACAACGTTCAAAACACGTACATAACTTGCCCCAAAAACAACAAGTCACTGGGAATACATATGCCATTTCTAGTCATGATAGTTAAGAATCTCAAAAGATATTTTTCGTTCGAAGTCACTATTCTAGACGATAGAAATTTTCGAAGACGATTCCAAATCTCAAACTTCAATTCAACAACTAAAATTAAGACGTTTTCAACCTCCATGCCGATAGGCCTCTCGGGGGGATGGAATCAAATCCAATTTAATCTGGCCGATTTCACAAAGAGAGCATACGGTACCACATTTATCGAGATAATACGAATACAAATACACGCAAACACACGTGTTCGCCGAGTTTATTTCTGTGACCGGCTGTACAGCGAAGAAGAATTGCCGCCAGAGTATAAATTATATTTGCCTTTGGAAATGAAAAAAAAGAAGAGCAAAGGAAAGATGGATGTGAAAACGAGTGCTCCAGAGATATCAATGGCAGCACAGGAGACTGAAATTACAGCCGAATCAAAGCCTGTAGATGGAGAAGTTGACCAACTGGCGAAAAAGACTTCAGAATTGATAGCGGCAGCACCATCGCCAGTAACAGTGGTCGAAGAACCGGGCATTGAATCCGTACCAGGAGAAGGTACCAATTTGGGCGAAGATGAAAATAGAAGGAGAGGTGGGTGAGGCCCCAGTCGAGGTGAAGCTTCAACCAAAGAGGCAACCAAGTTGAAGGCACAACTGAACATGAAATGGGTGGAGAAGCAGACGCACCTGCGGATGCGAACGAGCCATCGGCAGAAGCATAGAAAGTAATGAATGACTTTTAGTACGTTATGTTGTTTTCAGGGTGAAATTTCTATCTTTTTACTAATTTATTAAAATGTAACAAAACGCATTCGTTATCATTGCTATTTAATGATTAACGAAAAAGATCTTAATCGATATAAAATAAAGAGCTTATTACTAATAGATATTGAATTCATCACATTAGTCAATCAATATATGTATATTAAAACGGTCTTTTTCGACTTAGTTATTTTAAAATTGTCCCCTTGGTCGTATTTTAGTCTGGATTGCGAATAAAATGACGGCTATAGGCCCATTTTGTATGCAGACGGCGGCCATAAAACTGCAACGCCGCTCGTTTGCGCCTTTTAAATAGTTTATTCGCCATTCTATGGCGCGCGATTCCGCCCATTATTCCGGGGTCATGTCTGTCAAGTTCGCTGTGAATTTAGTGAACTGCGAATTTATGAGATTTCGTGAAAGCCGTTAAATATATTAAAAAGAGCTTTACTTACCTAGTTAGTTTGTTTCGGAGGGTTTGC
>BGZK01001666.1:0-119992 GCA_005406025.1 Eumeta japonica | reverse complement strand
CAATTACATAGATGCGTATAATCATGTACATATTATAGATTCAGTATTGAAAATATTTAAAAATGCGACATTTTAGTTTACCGAATTTATGGATGTAAAGCTAGTGAAATAACTCACCTTGTAGTAATCAGCTACCTGTTACAAATACAAGTATTGTGAAGACTAAATGCGTATTTCAATATTGCAAGAACAATACAAATAAATGCCGCAAAATTGATAAAATCCTCTTTGGTAAGTACCTGTTGAATTCAGAATACTTATGATATTATTTTTAATATGGAAAAAAATAATGTAGTGTAGCACTATTTAGTCATAGTGCACTATTAGTTAATAAAAATTGGGTGCGTGTACATAAGTACGCGCTTGAGAAGTTATAATCTTTGGCATCAAACGAGCCCAAACTCGATGGGTTGCGTCTAATACTGAGTTCCTATGGCCACCTTCCAGCTCCATCATCAGACGCTGATTACCATAGAGTATCAAAGTACTCGCCAACACAGTCAATAAAGTTCAGTTTAAATTTTAAAATAATTTATTTTCTTATATTAAATGTACATAAATTCCTCATTATTCGAAATTGAATTCTAAGGGCAGCTTCAAACTGTTAATTTTGCGTCACACAATCTTAAAATTTCACTCATCATTTTTCATAACGCGCCTAAAGAAGTATAACTTCAAAATATTGTTTACAGACATACATACCTAAACATTGTAATAAAATAGTTTAAAAAAGCTAAAGAACACGCTTTAATGATAAATCGAACTAAATTTAAGTTTATATCATTCATGTCTACGTGACCTTTTCATTTGATCAAACGCATCACTCTTGGACTATATTATATTGGATTGGGTGAATCCAAAACCGAGTGAAGTGCTCGACATAAGTTAACATTACGTTGTACAATTGTACTTATAGCTGTGGCATACAAAAGTTTTTGAGATTTGTCACTAAGTTTGACAAAATTTCAGAAATTCAAAATTCCTTTTAAAATTTTCAAATTCAAGTATTTCATATTCAAGCATTAATTTACGAAAATATAATACTTCCAATAGTCCTTATAATCCTCATGCGCATTGAAAGATATTCATATAAAATTGTAAATAAGTGAACGGCGTCATAATAAAGTAAGGTTTATTATCCCATAATTTATCTGTACAAACTAACGAGGGCTATTGGGAAGATTAATTCTTGCTATTGGTTTTTCCGCTGCTCTTATTGGTTTCGAGCAGACAAATACCGGCGATGTATTGCGCAAAACGACCGGGCCGGATTATTAACCAGCGATTATGTGGGGCAAGTCACATTTTCACGTGTCGCTACTCCGTCGACACATCAAAAGAGATCCGAAAAATTGTCCCGCATGCCCGCGGCTCTATCAAGATGCATACGCCGACAACGGCGTTGTTTTAGCGCATACGCAGACCCCGCGGCGTGTAATTACATCGGCGCACGTAAAGGGCCAGGTTTCAACAGCGACTCCGTAATCTCTGTTGAAAAGGGTACGAATCCCTTTTTAACTAATATTGCTTTCCTGTTTAAGATACCCTTGTACACTAAATTGAATTAATATTCCCATCGATGCATCGATATAGTACCTGAAATTAAGACACATAATTTTACATCTCGTTATTACCGTAAAATGAAAGGATACACGATAAGACTATACGTACTAACTAGACGTATCATACTGACAATAATTAAGAATGATTAAAAACCATTATATCTCAGATATATATATATATATATATATATATATATAGATCTGTTATCCGTCAAGTGACAAAGATCGAAATAATTATTTTATTAGCGTGCGCAGTAGCAGTGTGAGGCTAGTGAATTATTCGCCCGAAGCGAACAACACTCTCATTTTACTCCTCGGGGACACGTCATTATTATTTACGTATTGACAAAGAAGAGCAAACATTCAAACTCACTCGTACCTATTCGAAGGCGAAATCTTTACGCAAAATAACTATAGTATTCTGTATTTTAGTTAGAGTTATATTTTTTTTGTAGTTAAAAAATATTTTTGTTGGCTTAAGGCCTAAAGAACTTTTTTGGGTTACATTTTTAAGCTATTGCATAGCTTCTATCGCGGGCCTTGAGCGTGGAGACCGAATCCAGAAATTCCATAACGAAAATAACCTAACACCCCCCACTCCGACCGGCACAGCGGTGATACTTTTTACTTTTGCCATCTATCGATGAATAGCAGAATTTTTAATGACTTTTTTGAAATATCACGCTTGTCTCTTTAGTTCAGCAACTCGCCTCTAGGTGGCATTGGTTGTATCGGCGTTACTGCGCATGCGTAATCCCCCTCTTCGCCCCGTAATCTGATGACTCATGCCTGCTGAGTTTCGGCGTTAGGGCACCTCCTCAAAAAAAATACTGCATAAATAAATAATTATAATTGCATAATGATAAAAAATACTATGCAATAGCTTTACCGCGGCAGTCCCCGAGTGCCACACGTGTTTTTTTTAATTGCTCATACTTCATATATATACAACGATATCATAACTGGTAAAGCAAGGGAAATGATTGAAAATTCAGGTTTTGTCGGGCTCTCTTTGATTTGTAGTAATAAGGAATTATGACGTATTCACATTCGACATTCAAATACATAATACCTCTTATTGATCACGTACAATTCTTTAAGGAATTGTTTAATTTCCATGAGATATTTTTTTTATTTTCATACATTTATTTAAACCAGTAATGATATACACGAAAACATGCACAAAATATACCTCTTAAGCTATGCCCAAATTTAATCCTCATTACGTGTTATCATAATTCACTTCCTTACACGAACTAATACTTACATATCGTTCAATTTTATTTCGAGATGATATAAAAAAATAGTAGAGACTCATTTTGATAATAAACGAATTATTTTGTATTGATAGAAAATGTCTCGTAGGTATATTTTATATAGTCAAATTATACTGGTTTCAGAAAAACATTTTTCTTATATAGTGTAATATATATGCGATATAAGTCACGGCACTTTTTGATGTGCCTCTGAGAGAATTCGCTCGATATACGAGATACCCCTGTTTTGTCCAAAACTTCATCTTATACATTATATGTGACGCAAATCACTATCAATAAATAGATTAATCGAATTGCAACGTCCATTTGCACTATATCCAAAAAAGAGACGCCGGCTGCGCAGCGCGTTGCGGTGCAGTATTTACGCACCAGCTGTACTAAGGCTGTCTGTACGACATTTCTACATAGACGTTTTGAGCTATTTTTCTCAGAAACGGCTACTTCAATGACTATGGTTCTTTCGAAAAATTGTTTAATAACGAGAGAAGACTATGAATATCTGCGAAAAAATGCATGATAAAATCCATCTGTATACACACATACAAAAATTTGAATATTCTCTATGGTAACTCATAAATTTTCTTTTGGAAAGCGCATTTGGTGGAGTGAAACTGACGATGAAGAACTCAGACGACCACTGCAACTCATCCGCGATAAGTATTTCACTCATAGTAATTATATTCCGTATAGGTTTTTAAGCAAACTGTGCCGTGCAGGTTGTCAAGTAGAACTGTTAATGAAGTACCAGCTTTGCTATGATCATGAAGAACAAAAAATCGACGAAATAATAATGAATACGAATCGGTTCCGTAGTTTCTTAATTATCCATTAATTACTTACTTATTCACGTTCTTCCACTTTCAGGTGAATTGGACAACAATCCAAAATGTTAAAACCCTTGGAAATTGACCGAACTAATTGACATCCTAGCTAAACTGTCAGTCTGATAATTGTTACACTCCAACTAAACTAAAAATAAAGAGACTCTAGAAAACACATACCAGCACATAAGAAGCTTGACTAATTATGGTAACACTGGGCACAGTCTACTAACAAAAGTAGATGAGTTACTAGTTTAATTATTCAGTCACTTAAAATATTGAATAAAATGACGTCTACGAAAAAATCGCCTTCAAAAACTTATAAAATAATTAGGTACTTTGGAATCGGTGTCAGCTAATGCAAGACATTATATTGAGATGCATCGAGTCAATCGGATGTCAAGTGATGAAAACTGAGAAACAACCGCGTCCGGCGTAGGTTCCAAAAAAAAAAAATAATTTCAGAGTGATTTTTATTAAAAATAAAAAAGGATTTCTATTCTTCAAAATATTCATGTATCAATATTGTTATTTTACCATAACAGAAACGCTATGCTTTTTATGAGAATATTCTCTTGTAGACACCTTATATTGATTCATATATATATATATATGAATCAATATACAAAACATACCCACGTTTGAGGTAAATAAAAGTTTTAACAATTGCTTTAGTATTCAATATCTGTCAATCCTCTGGAATCAACATTCAATTCATTGGATGCCGGGATTCGTTGTGGTAAGCAGATTCCTAGGTTTGGGATGCCGCGTGTTATTGCATGCTACAGGCAAGCATCCAACATACCCACGCTTATGACAAACAAAAAAGGTAAACAAACGACGCTCCTTTAGATTGCGTTGTTAAAAGAATGTTTATTCGTGATATCTGTCCAAAAGCCTTTTTAAATCATTTTATCAAAAAAAATCTGAGCTAGTTTGACGTTTACAGCATTGAAGCTAATTTAAACACGAGATTAGTCGTTTATAGTAAAAGTGCCAAAAGCAGTTATTATTTTGTGATTTTTAGTAGCACCCAATTTAAAGGAATACGAAGTAATAAAGCTGAAATATTAGTTTGTTATGAAATCTTTAGAAATCATCGGACAACAAAACAAATCATAAGTTTCTATCCAGCATTTAGTTTCTTTTTTTTTGCATGCAAGGAGCCATCAGATAGCAGATGATCGCAGCTGCCAATGGACATTCGCAACCTCAAAAGAGTCACTAGGGCATTTGACCTGAATAGGATATCTAATGAAAGGGGTAGTAAACAACCAGAACTTTGGGAAGAAAAAGGATATATGATGGAGCGGGAGTAAAGAGTGGGCAACCGAAACTGTCACTCACTGAATGTAACGTAACTGCGACAGTTATAACGCACGAGACTCTGCCGCTTTGAAGTTGGTTCCGAAAGTGTCGCAATGGTGTAAAATTTCCGCGCGGGGAGAAGAAGGAAGGGCGGGGAGCGTTGAACCGGCCTTATCATTCGCAGGCAATTCAGAGCGGCAGAGTTTCGTGCGTTGTATTGTAATTCACACCTGTATCCTGTGAGAGTGTAATATTTCGCTGGTGGAGCCGGCCCATTTTCATGCCGCGGCCAAGTCATCCACAACACAGCTATGCTGCATTATTTTATTCTAAATTGATAAAACCGTAAAAATTCGACTATACCACTATGTTTGTAAGAAAAGGAATGAAGAAAAATTTTTATTATAGACCCATAGAACACGCTGGAGGACAGTTCATAAATTAAATAAATTATTTATCATTTAAATATATTAATCCTCTTTATCAGATACTTATTATAAGTTGGAAAGAATTCCAATAATTTAAATTTTTATTCGGATACAGACAATTAAAATTTTTACTGCTTGCTAAACTACAACCCTATTATAATTAGATATATTAAATATAATACTGTCAGTGCAATACAGAATTCAAAAAACCCGCTTTGAAGAGAACAAAGTTTACTTTCCAGATTCCTACAAAAATCGCTTTTATTGTTTTCACAAAAAATGTTAAGACACTCGCATTTGATATATCTTTCAGATTAAAAACATATGACTTCAATTTCTTTCTCGGTTGAAATTCTTTGTTATAATCTTTCACCGCGACAACCCAGAGTTTTAAATTTTTTTGGGTAATACGGCAAATCTATAAATTTTAAATCGGAACGCAAACGTAAGCCTCGAAGCCGATAGATATCCAGTCATTTTACACATACATCATTAAAGGGGAAAAACTTGAGCATTGACAGTCGAAGCAGTCAGCGCGGCGCTGGCATCGGCTCGGCAATAAATCACAGGCGCCGCGCGCGCCGCCACGGGGACTGCACTTTATCTGTCACTTGTCGTCGCGCCGGCTTGACGAACAAATTGATGATGAGGGATCCCGTTGAGCGGGGAAAAACGCGACCCGCGAAACCGTGTGACAATACGATTTTCATTATTTAACCGTGTGCGGGTGAAATAATCGTGTAGAAAGGTCGATAGTCTTTTCACTTGAAAGCAACTATGAAATGAATGACACGTTAACAGCGTTGAGTTGTTCATCCGAGGGTCAAGGGCTCTCAAAGTAAAACGAATTCTGTACAAGGGCACTTATGATAATGACGCGCCTAGATGATACTGACGCTGACGCAACGATGCCGATTACAAACCTCATAATCGAGCGTTTAGTGAAAGTCGCACCCCTAATCTCATTCGAGTGTATACAAGTCTTTATATCTTACTTGTAAACACTGAAATGTTTCCCTCGGCACGTATGGCGTTCATCGATTTTTATGTAAATGTAAAAAAGTCTCCCCTGGCGTCGACGCACATGTGAAAATTCTGATCTATCCCGACCCGCGTCACCTGCTGTAGTGCGGATACAAAAGAAAATATTTTTCTATATTCGATTCGAACCCTTGTATACATGCGTTTGATCGTCGTTTATGTTTCGTATTACGCATGCGCGTCCTATTATACAGGCATTATTAAAAAAAAAAACCTACTGAAAAACATCACTATTGCAATTATTGGGAATTTATCATGTTGAAATACGGCGATAACGCGGGTCCGTTACGATATTTCCACAATTCCGTTTGGTCGTACACCTTTCGCTTAACGCCGCCGAACTAACGTATCTACAAAACAACGCAGTAAAAAAAAGATGATGAATAGTTAGTCGCTCCCGGCCGCGGTGCCTCGAACCTTTTTCTTATCATTACAATAGGATTCCTCGGGTGTTTCCCGGCCGCGTGCCGTTTAAAATATTACCGAATAATTTATATTTGTGTAACCGATATGAAAACAGTGGCATACGCGTTTTATACAGCCCGACTGGAGCGGTATCTTTTACGGTTGGCGTACCTACCGTCGACCGTCGGCGTATTCACACGAAATGTCTACTGAAATTCGCTCATCGAAAAAATCTAATCCGCTAACGAAAACGCGGTTACATTTTTAACTGAAAAAAAAAATTGGAACAAACTAAATCCCGCGGAGCGGTATAAAACTGAATAAACATAAAACTATGCATAAATAGTGCTGTTTCACTGCTGGCGGGTAGCGACCTCGACCACGCGTTCGCGTCGTGTGAACGTGTTGAATAAACACCGATTTTAATTAAGCTGTGTCGTCGCCTGTCGTACCACTTCGTAAAAGTTCTGTCGGGATCACGGCCGAACGCAATGGGATTACATTTCATTTGTAGATAATGTATTAACGTGTATATCATTTAATTTGTATATTGAATAACTCGTGAAAATGATGCGTCCGTTTTCTGAGTATTGTCGGTCGCATCGAATCATATTATTGTCAATTCTGATTAATTAATTTTATCCTACGTGTTGTCATATTGTTGTACGTAAGGCACAGGAGTATTTTGAATATCTCGTAAATGAAACATTTTATGAAAAATATAATTAAATTTATCGCTTTTTAAAAACTCGAAGCATTTTTCAAATTATAAGGACAGCTGATCAGATGATATGACTTTCACGTTCTGACTGAAGACTGTCGCAACGTCTTTTAACTACGTTAACGTTAAACCATTCATAAAATATTTGATTAATTTTGCTAAAATAAAGAAATCATTACATGTAGGATGGATGACGAGGTCACCTTTTCAGAAGCCACAAATGGTCATTATTATAACGCAAACAATGCAACTTTCAGTCGCCTCTTCCAATGCTTCTCAAGAACATAAGACAAACAAATGGTAGCGTCAAACTCGGTAAATCTTCAAATGGGGTTGTTCAAGACCGGGCTGTCCGAAAGAAAATAAACAAATATTTTTCTACTAACATTCCGCGCCCGCTTCGATTTTTCCGATTTGCTGTCGCAGTTGAATACTCATTAACAAGACTGTCGTCTTCTATCTGGAAGATAACAATGAATGTACATTTCATCTCCTATCATAACGTCATAATCAGCATTTGACCATCCACAATCGTACTTTTACAGCATTTTATTGCACCAATAAACACGAGGGAGCCTGTTACAGTTTTTAACTTTTATATTTTGTTCTGTTTTGTTTTGGTTTGATTCATACCGATCCCCAAATGATCTAAAACCTTTATATATTCTGGTTTTCTTCAATTAGCTGCGAGATATTTTCGTCATTGATCGCAATTGAAGACCGACCGTCACAAACATCATTATGAAAGAAACATATCCATAGTTAGTTTCAGGACACCAACAACTTACGGTTTTCAAATGATACGTTTTTGAAAATAGCTGTGTAATTTTAAGGATTTTTAACGTCGTCAAAAATCAATACTCTAAAATCCTTTCGCGTTAATTTCATTCGACGGAGAAATTCAATTTACAATTAAAACCGACCGACAAACAAATCACCGTTAAAAAATATCTTAACAAATAAACCACATCACATTTTGAAAACAATATAAAATTGAAAATTCAATTAAGACCAGTCAGGAGATCAAAACGTTTAGTGCGTCGTCGTATATACTATCAAGAGTCTCACAGATTAAGAAAAACAAATTTTCTCTTGCAATATTTTACCTTCCCAAAAATTTCCCTTTATTTTTCTTTGATAATACCCACTTAACTTATGTTATTATGCAAAATTTTATATTAGCTGTACACTATACTAATATACTAACAGACCATTAAATATAACTAGTCAATGTACAATTCGTTTCAGTAGAATTTTATAAACTAATTTATCAAATACGTAATTGAACTTAATTATAACAAGCAAGTGAAGAAATGATTTGGACGTTGTAGTGAAACTAATTAACCACCAGGTTATACAATCACTAATCGGCTGTAATGATTACTTACCCATTTACAAATAATTGTGTTTGTTGAAACATAACTAAAAAAAGATTATTTTTCCTGAATTTTAAATGGTAAGATTATTAATAAAATTAATTAACCGTCTCTAGCCTAGCAATATTACGCTGAAGGGAAGTGAGGCAAATGGGTAGTGTACATTTTGAAAATGGACGCAGTGCGCGAAGTGTAATGACGATTAAACGCAGCTTTTGCCTGCTCTTAGTGTTTGCAATGAAAAGGGGACTTAATGCGTATCAACAAATATTCATTATGCAGTTCTGTGAGCTTATAAACATTTATGAAAATGACAACTTATCGCGCATATTAAAATAATCAGTAGACTCCGAAAAGAAGGATTAGAGGATCCCTACTTACACTTTATATACTATAGTGAAGGTCATGACAGGGCAGGCTCGGCCACAGAAATGTTGAGGCTCGTTGCTGTGATTCCAATGTGGGATTTAACAAACCACTTCCCATCACTATCGAGGCTTTTGCACTTGTGCGTGAGTCCTTTCTTCCTATCTTTGACCTTCAATTTCCTATTCTCTTGTTTTTCGCCAGCTCAGCTTCTAAACCCAAATTTGAATTTAATTCAAACACAAATAGAACGCAAACCCACATTCACGAGCACGGATATCAGATACCTCACATGCCACCTACACCTAGCTTAGCTACTTTAATATATATATATTACTTGTCATAGTAAAACTACATAGTAATTTTTAAAACCTGTACATTTCATATACCTTGTAGATTTGAATCAAGAACTGACGTTAAACATTAAGACATGTAAAATGATATGCAATCTTAATTAAATAACACAAGGTGTTTATTCATGAAAATGATTTTACACATATATTTAAAATTAAGATTAATCGTCCTTTATTTTTAATAGAAGTTACAATGAATTTAGACATATAACATACCTGACGAAAGTTCGCAGGAATCACAATATTTATTATGATGATTGACCCAATTCAAGCAACACTTTATCTTTAAATATGTTGTTCGTTATGTATGTATTTTGGCCAAAGCTTAATAATCAATTAATACTATTTTTAGATCTATTTGACATTAAATTTACATTTAATTGTTTTATAATAATTCTATAAATTTGTTTTATAAATCTACTTTCAGTCATCAAGATAGCTAACCACCGCAATATACCTTTTTCTACTCTAGCCATTAAATCTTCTTAGAAACCTCACCGTCCTCTGAGATCACAATTCCTGTATTTATCTTCTAAAGACCACTCTACACATACTACGCAGGGGTCGCATCTCCACTTAATTGATTCTATTTTTATGTTTCTTTGCCCAACTTTTACTGCCTTATGTAGACATAAGAACTAAAACTCCACTATAAATATAGGTACTTATTGTAAAAACACGTTTACTATTCGGCAACAGCAAATAAACCCTATTTACTCCACCTTCAATATCTAAAAATCTTCGGATTAGTTTTTCGCGCCTTAGCCGACAGGCTTGACTTCACAGATTATCAAATATAGGATAATTTCTCAGTATAACGCTATACAATCCTTTCTCTACCTTTTCAGATATAAAAATTATATGCCAAAAATTTATACTATTTGACAACTCCGTTTATTAATAAAAATAAAGTATCGGGCAGTATTTTTAAGGTAGGTGCAAGATCTCAAGAATGATGAGCTTTATGCTAAGTTTTTAATGTTTGCCATCCTCAATAACGGCGAAATTTGTGGAAGATTGAAGATTCAATCAAATCAGTCCACCGCCGCTCTGCTGCGCCGTGCGCCAACCTCCGAAACAAAAGGGCCTTTTGAATTATTTATGCCGAGAATCTGCCAGTCTGTCACATAGCAGATTTTACCTACATCTTTTAACTTTTAAATTAATTGCCGTCGCCATATTTCTTATGCATTCTCGTTTCGTTCATTATTGCCAAAAAGAACTATGTACTTCCTTTTTTTTAGGTATTGTACTGATACTAGTCACAACACAACCTCATACTATTCCATTATTGGTCGTGGTTTGGTACCCTTGAATTATGTTACAAATATTTTAAATCGGAAGTAATCGTTATGAATCACGATTTTCTTGTAATCTCCATTTTTGTATATGCGATACAAGCTTGTGATTATTTTAAATAATTTGTGGTTATAATTTGGTAAAACATTTATTTACATATGCCTATTACATGATGTCTCTTGCTCGTTTACTCGTTCGTTTTTAATGTTACATGCGGAAATGCTTACAGTGTGTATAACAGTACATAATTTAGTTGAAACGTAATATATGGCGACATTGCAAACTTCCACTCCTCCGAAACCTTCAAAGGCATCAAAGTCGACATACGGGAACAATACAGTCTCCATAATACAACTCTTATACGAATTTAAATAACAAACTCCCGACTTCGCAGACTGGATTTCTTGTATGGGGTTAAACTTGTCGAATTAATTCGCCAAATAACGGCGAAACATGAGATCTGAAGTCGGCGCTCGCCCAACTTTGCTTGTTAAATGTTAATTGTATAGAGTTTTGGATGCAATTATTTCAGCGATTTTAATAAAATGTCCGTGGGGGGAGCGGCGCGCTTCGACCTCTAATCTCGGTGTCGCGCCAGCCCGAATTAATTTGAAATTATTATTGTCTGACTGCATAATCCTATTTACGAATTTTGGCTCGAGTCCGCTCCTCAACCAACTTTGCTCTCGAAACTTCTGCTTCTAACTATAATCAGCTTTTATGCCGTAGCGAATTGCAAAAGAATGTTCCATTGTGCATTATTTAAATACGTTACTGTGTCATAGAATATTTTAATGCCATTATAGTGAGTTGGTTGATTTACTATAGCTTTATGCAGTAACAAGCAACGATGCCGCATGTTTTTTTTTTGCATAAAGAAGGTTCATGATTTTGGTTGGATAGTGATATTGACTACTTACTTTTTGTTCCTAAGAAATGGAGTTTCAGTTAGATAGTAATTATAACTATAAATTTAATTATTAGTAAACAGATTTAAATTAATCGCTTTGATTATGAAATTATTTATTCTCTTTACCCAATAAAAATATATAGTTTTATATGGTGGGATTCAATTTTATTTCAAATGTAAAGCCACGGACTGCATGATCAATATAGTAATGACTGAGATCTAAATTAGCATTAGGAACGTAACTATCAACAGAGTCGAGAGCAAAATCAAAAGCGGAATAAGGAACGATATTAAAAGTGGGACCGGCGTTAGAATTAAGAGCGAGACAGGGATTACAATCGAGAATGAGACTGTGTCGGATTCAAATGCAGGACTAAGTTTGGAATTTAAAATTAAAGCGGAAGTCAAAGAGAAAAAGAACGCTTGTTATAGAAGAGACGTGGACGAAGCCGCGGACGCAAACTATATACTTTATAAGACGAATGCCTGCCACCGACTTGTTTGTGTCCTAATTCATGTGCGAAGTGTCCATTCATTATTCGATTGATTTTGGTATAACAATTCTAAAATATATTCTACAATGTATTTTATGGACTTATAACGCAGGAATTAAGAGTGAGGGTTCTCCTAAATATGTTGGAATGTAGTCCAAACGTCGTTAAACTTGTTTAAATCGCAGATAAAACCAAACACATTAATAAAAAATTAAAAAATAGAAAACAACAGATGTAAACTATTTGGAGCACGAAAAACAAAGGAAGAGGAAGAAAGGAACTGGAATAGTGGAACATCGCGAACTTGACTATCAACTTAGATAATTAGACCCTACACAAAAACATGGAGCTTGCTGAAGCCTTTGAAAAGTTCTTTACTGCCATTCTAGTTTCGACGACCATTTAACATATAGGACACTCATTCGTAGTCCACACGTATACTGTTTTAAATCAGACAGACAGCTATCCATGAATAGGTCGAATGTCACATGACGCTACACATCCCCGACTAACGCCTCTACCGATGCTAAACAAGTGAGTGTACGCCCTATTTATTCTGACATAGGCATTGAATCCTGTGTACATATGTATAGAGATTACATATACACCGACGACTTGACAACCTCTGCGCCATCAGCGTGCGAGTTGCAGGGGATGGGAACTAGAATGAACGATTCTGTTAACAAAAGGAGTATGAAAAATTATCAGAGAGATTACAATCATGGTGTCTGAAAGAAGCGAAATCTGAATGCGACATGTTTATTAGTGGTGAGAATGAAAAGCAACTTAATAGTGCTACTTCATTCGTTGGTTTAAAAATGACGTTAAACATGATATAGATATTAAAATAAGAAAAATAAATTGAATAAAATCTCACTTGTTATTAATAGTGTCTGGCAAATTGATTTGGCTATCCATATCCAAGGAGTTCTTGCTTGCTTGCTAGTTCATACGCTTGTTTGCGGAAATGAAATTCAGGTGTGAAAAAAATTTAAAGTATAATTAGTGCAGTGATGATACGATCTATTTGTAGAGTATATTTGAAAGATAAACATAAGGACAGTAATGTCAGATAGCGCTGCGATTTGAAAAGAAAATGTAATGGTTAGTGTACAAAAATGTATGTTGCTGTCAGGGTTTGACCACCTGGATGGAATATATGAAAGTAGTATGACACAAAAAATTTGCAGAGCGAATTTGTGTATTAGATAGGTCGGCAAGTTACCCTAGAAAATTTTATCTATATATATATATAAAAGAAAGTCGTGTTAGTAGGATCGTTTATACCTCGAAAAAGGCTAAACCGATTTAAATGATTTCAGATTAGTTTAAATCGTCACAGCCCTAGTCAACAGAATAAGTATTAAAAAGTCACAAAAAACCCCTTATTTCAAAGAACAAATATGCCCTTAATTAATAGCCGACCGAATAATGTTTATTGACGTTGATAAGACAAGCCTCTTAGAGCTCAATATTCAAAAATGGGTAGCAGCTCAATATTTAAATGAGGATAGCTGAGTTTATGAATATTTTAGATAAGTTATGAAAAAATGGAGCAGTTGGAGGAGCTGGAGTAATCATTATTAATTGATGCAGAGAGAGTGGAGAAGAGAGAGATATGGAAGGAGTAGCAGCCTACCTAATAGGGAAAGATATTATATTATGATTAATCAAGATTTCAATTAATAAAAATCTGTTATTGCTTAATATGGCGTGATAAATAAATTAAACTGTGTTTTAAAGTGTGATTGTTTCTTCAAGCATTTCAATACTTACATTACCAACCCCCTAATATTGACAATTTTAGTCATTAAAATAATATGTTTGCCACATAATATCTATTGTTTTATTTTGTTAGTGGGAATAGTTACATGATTTAAAACTCAAGAAAAGGGCCGCGATACATTTGATAAATAAGCGTGTTTCTGTTATCTACAGCCTGCTTTGGATTTTGACATGTAGGTAGTTGTTCAAGGGCTAATTCTTTCATTTACCCTGACTTTTTCTATCTCAACCTGGATTCACTAAGTACCCTAACTGCTATTACACCTCTCTATCTCATAGATTGGGCCTTTGAAATTGCAATGTGAAATACCGGCGAAATGGAAAGAAATTGTTGAAATATTGCATCCTGGACAAACATCAAGTAATCGACACGACAATACTGCACGTGTCTTTAAGCAAAACCTCCAGTCACTGATGAACTACATTTTTAAGCAATGCGTCTTTGGGACTACTCGGTGTTGGATGTATTTAATAGAAAGGCAAAAAAGAGGTTTGCCGCATGCACACATTCTACTTTGGTTAGTTGAAAGAATTCAATCAGACCAAGTAGATGATATTATATGTGCCGAGATTCCTGATTCCATAACCGATCCAGAGTTACATGATGTTGTTAGTACGAATATGATTCATGAGCCGTGTAGCGCCATCAACCCTCAATCACCGTGCATGGTCAATGGCAAATGTTCAAAGCGTTACCAACTATTACATTCTGAATTGTAAAGTTTGTTATCTACATCTTTATTTTTTAGCCGCTAAAATAGCCCTCTCACTCAGCCATTCCTTATTTTTGTGGTTAGCAATCATGTTTGGAAATACATTCTTGATAAGCTCGTCTTTCGATGAGAGGTAATTACAAAAATTAAGTGGAAATGAAATTAATCCGCTTGATTTGTCAATAGGAACCCGGCCATTACCGATAGTCAGCAATTGCTTGCAGAAATCTTCAGCAGAGAGATCGTTTAGCAATGCAACTTTTCATGTTTGCTACTAACTGAAATTTATTTACATTGTGCCACAAATTGGACGATTTGAGGCAAGCGTTAATTTCATCAGCAGCAGTCGATCTTGGAATGACTGGCAGCGTTTGCCGAAAATCGCCAGACAGTAAAATCATTGCGCCTCCAAAACATCTTGAGTCTTTGCGCAGATCTTTTAATGTCATGTCTAATGCTTCTAATGCGCGTTTGTGCGCCATTGTGCATTCGTCCCAGATTATAATCTTAAATGCTATTAAAACTTTGGCCATTGCAGAGTTTTTCACAATGTTACATGTTGGTTGTTCAATAGTTTGAAGGTTTAAGGATAATTTTAACACTTAATGAGCCGTACGGCAACCTTCTAACAATGTGTCCGCTATTCCAGAAGAAGCAACTGCTACCGCAATGTCGTACCTCGCACGAATAGTGTCTAAAATCAATGACATGAGGAATGTCTTCCCAATTTCACCAGGAGCATCAAGGAAAAATAAACTACCATTTCCGCATCAACTGCTTTCATTAATGTTTCATAGACTTTCCTCTATTGGGGATTCAACAGAGGTACATTTGTTTGAACCGATTGTCTTAGTTCATGTCGATCATAGTCACACTCACGCTACAACTCTCGATTAAATGCGTCATTCATTCCACGATCTGGCACTAGCATTTCTAACCTGACTAACAAACTGCCGCACATGACATAACACATGTCTTCGATCAAAAGCAAAGCTTGGTTATGAACTTCCTCACTCGCAATCGGAATTTCTTGAACTGATAGGAATCTGATGTAAAATGTCTTCTGACATGCTGTCCTTGTATTTGCTCCATAGGTCACTTGGATTCGATGGAAAATATGTGGAAATGACGATAGAAAATAATGTGCGTATCTGACTTGGAGATGCAAATATAGATGCGTCAGCGAGTGTCGTATCCCAATGATTATCGCTTTCACGCAAATTGAGCTCTTGACATGCAGCACAAAATATCGGGTACACTACATCATTAACAGTTCGTAGTGATTCAAATGATGTTGGCCCTCGAACATTCAACAGTAACAACCGCAAATAGAAGCATTCACCATTCTTGGAATAAACTGTGTAAATACAACCAAGAGCATCAGCAGAATGCACACTCGGATGGCCTAAAACAGCATCCCCTTGTTTCCGACGTTCAAATTTTTTTGTTGAAGCGTTCCAAGTGTAATAACGTAGCATCTCCAAGTAAAGCAATATTCTTGCAAATGGGTCGCTTTGACAAATCTCAAATAAACTGGTTAATTTTATCGCTGAAGGTGTTTCAGCTCGTTGAGCCGCATTCGACGCAGTGAAATATACTCGTTGACCATTCTCCAGATGCACTGGCAAATTTACAACAGTTGGATAACTTTCGTGAATAAAGAATGAGAATATACGCCAAATCGCCTCATTGCAGTTCATATATCGGCCCATTGAAAACAATCAACATCATTGGCATTGGAGGTTTGGATGCCAAAAACCGCCATATCACTGCCTTTCGTTATATATTTGCAGATGTATTTGATCGACTTTACTGAATGGCAAAACTTAACATTGCAATCTGTCTTGAATGTATTGGAAAGAAGTGGCGAATATGGAACAATCCAACTGTTGTCGACTACAACAACGTTCCCTTTCACTTTCGTTGTGATAGTTCGACCGTTATCATCGGGTGATCGCCGCCGATATAGTGGACACCCATCATTGCCGGTGATAGTTTCCGCCGTCAGTTGTCGTGGATTTTAGGCGGTAAAAAGTTCGCCGGGTCAGCTAGTATTATATAACAAATTGGTGGCATAAGAAAAAGGGCCAAATTTTAAGCACCAGAAACCCACGAGTTTGCATGCAACGATTGACGGATGTCAGTGAAGCGGGAGATCTATTTAAAAATCGTATCATGTGAAGGATCTGTGAGCTCTACCTATATTTCTGGGATATAGGCGCGAATTATTTAATAAAAAAAGTATAATATCATTGTTAAAACAATTGGCCAGGCTTTTTCTTTACTTACGTTCGAAAAAAATATAAATTTTATTCGTATCCTGTGTCTTCCATATCCGATTCCGAATTCCCTGATATAGCTCGCTATGCTGATACGTTTATAGTTTATGATGGTACATTTTTATTAAAAATTCAACCAATGCTCATAGTTTCACCTGACCGTCGATAAGTTCAGTCAGTTCCCAATGCCCTTAAGTTTTCGGCTTCTAACTCAAGAAAAAATAGAAAAATATGAGTAGATGATATAAACCAACTTACTTCTTACGTATCTAAGAAACTACTTAACCACTTTCTATAAAATAGCACCTAATTATGCCCAAATATTTGTAAATATAATGCAATATAAATAACCCTATTCTTTGAACATAATTTTACCTATATATCAAATCCGCGAAAAGAATATATCTATGACAATCTTACAATATACATTTTTTCCTGTTTTTCTCAAAAAATCACGTCATATAAAAATATATGGGATCACTTTAATAGGCAGGACAACGTTTTCTATAAATCAGTGATTTATTATTTTTAATTTAAAGTTGGTTAATAAAAGAACTTGCATTCAATGTTTTGGAATGGAGGGCCGGAGAAAATTATTACCGGCGTATGAAGAAACAGATTTTGTTGCTAAATATGAAAAATTACCAAGGTCATATTGTAAAATATTTTTAAAATATTAATTAAGACTTTTAATTTAGAAAAACTACATATGCAATACAAGCCGAAAATTGGACCCTTTGGGGTATGATTTTAACTAATTTAAAATAATTCATCGATTTCTGCAAGCTGATTTTCAAAGGGTACACTATAGACAGAATTATAATTCCTCATTAGCCTTACGAGGATCTCTTTCAGTGGCCATGAAATATTACAACATAAACAAGTACTAAAAATGTCTTCTGCTGACATTAATAACAAAAATTCCTTGACTTGTTAAAATGAAATTTTTACACGCTTCCGGTACGCTCAAGGATATCCAAAGTTAGTTGCAAATGAAGACCCTTAAATTATTAAGTAAACATTTTTCTTCGAATAACATTTTTCTTTGTATTACATTTTTTTATTTTGATTGTTAAAAGCATAAGATTTTTTAAAAGACTTATATAAAAATGTTTAAATATAATTTGCTGATATACCTACATCGAAAAAACATACCTATGCAAACGTAAAACGAAGATGTTATGAAAATCAAGGAAGTGAACCCCTTGTGCAAATAGCTCTTATTTGAAATTGCGGAGGCGCATTATTTGAAAAATTACATTTCAGTTGAATTCGTAAATGAACTAGGTGATACCTATATTCAAAAATGATATTTTATAAGAAATGGCTCGGAATCCCACTAATCATTACAATATTGTCTTTTAACATGGTAAAACGTAAATTTTATAAGACATACAGTTGTCTCTGTTTCACGTTTTTATTTTGTACTTAAACTGGCATAGTGACGTAGTCTTATTAGTATCGACTTTTCGGTATAGCTTTCGTTGATAGGATATCACTAAAAAAACTGTAACATCGCTATGGATTCCATAAAGTTAAACACTTTTCTATATTTCCGAGCCAAAATGGCAAAAAGAGAACCCTTATAGTTTCGCCATGTCCGTCTGTCCGTCCGTATGTCAGAGACATTTTATTCAAAAACTACAGGAACTATATTGATGAAATTTATAGTGTAGGCGTCTTGTATAATCCGCTACTTAGTTTTATAGTTAAATAATAAATTTAATATATCTAGGGGGCTCATTGTACATGTAACAGAAGCTGTAATTTTTTTTCAGTAAACATCAACGAGTGATACATACTTCGAAAGTTCTTTTAAATACTCTTTAATGTTTGTAAGCAATTTTTTGATTAATATTTTCAAAAATAATCGTCCTGAAAGTAGCACAAATTGTGTCCCTCCTTTATTTTTTAAACGTATGACCAAATAATATGCAAAAAAATTCAAAATCACTCAAAACAAAAATTACTAGCTGACACCGTAAATTTTTTTGAACATGATTGAATATACCGTTGTTTGACTTATTGTCGAAAAACTGTACTTTTCAACAAGAGGTCGTAAGTGCCATGAAAATACGTTTTTTTGCTGATGCACTTTACTGAATACTAGTTTAAGAGTAATAATCGACATATCTACTTGTTTCTCTAATAATATACAAATAAAATGCTTATACTTATTCTATGCAAGACATTTGGAAAAAAAGTGTAATAACGTAGATTTTTTCATCTGTAATATTTTTCTTTGTAGTAACGGCTAAGGAACCTTACATTTAGCATGATCTGACATGCTCTTGGCCGGTTTTTTTTTTTGATGTGTCGCAACATGTCCACTGACTGAAATTCATTGAGTACGCGTGTGAGTCGATTTGTAATCATACATGAAGATTAATGTTATACGTGATTGTGTAAAAAACTGTTATATTATTATTTGAAGCACAAGACCACCACATCGTTACTCCACGCAAATTTGTTACAGTACATGAATTGAATTCGAAATTGTAGTTTTGTAAATAAATACAATGAATGTAAGGAAATACTTTTTTTCTTTTTTCTAATTCAAATTGAAAACATTTTGAACGTCCTGTCTCTAAATATGCCGTCTTATTATTACTCTCGTTAATGACAAAATCAACTTTAAATCGAGAAGAAAGAAAATCAAGCAAATATGAAAAAACGGAAGCAAAAATGAAACAAAATTTGAGAACGTGGTAATAACAGTAAACTTCATAGTTAGCGCCATTACGTACAAAGTTTTGTGTCTTAATTTTCTAAGTGACTTAAAAGTACAATTTACTAACCACATAAACATTCTAACTCCATTGCAGTCTAAAATTAAGATTTGTACTGAAATGATAATAGAAAATAAAATGTTGTAACAGTTATCAAATAAAAAACATAATGAAATTTTCTCAATGCATGAAAAATTTTTAATCTGACTTTTAGTAAAAAAATCACAAAATCATGACGTAATTGAAAAATTTTCAATTATCCGTACTTTTAACACAAAGAAGTTTTGTTAGAATAATATATATACTCTGTGTTGGCCATTTAAAGTACAAACATTGTCCTATGATGAAATTATAATTGAGACTGTAATAACTTCTGGTATTCGTTCACACGATATATATGAAAATTGACATAAAATTCCAACTACTGCAGCACATAAAGATTTTGGAATTATCGAGTTTATAGTCTCATATTACCTTCATTTGTAGCGGCTTAAAAAACTTATTCATAAGCCACGTAAGAATTGCAGATGTACTCACACGTAAATAACGTACACCCCCTTTTTCTAATGACGCGTTTAAGGTTATCCTCCTGGAATCAAAGTCGTTACTCCTGCAAACGGAAATGTCGTCGATTTGTTCAACCGCCGTGGCTCGTTCCGGCCCATTAGCTTTTTCAATCCGGGAGTGGGTGTAAAGTGGTAGCAATGACGAAAGAATCCGATTAACCTGCGATGGGAGTAATAACATCCCTTTTTCGAGATCTCAATTTTCATCGCGTCCCGATTCTAAGCCTTCGAACGCGCTGTTCTCCCTGATGACAATTGTTTCAGACGCATTACCTGAATGGATGGGAAATGCGATTAACGTCCTCGCTCTAAGCGAATGAGCTTTTTTGCGGATATTGCGATAATGATTTATAATGAGGTATAAAATGGTTCTTTAAGGTTTATTTGAAAAAAAACCGACCGTGCACTATTTAAATTTGTACAACGAAAATTCTGTTGGAAATCGAATATTAATTTTGTTTGAAAGGTTTTAATATATTAATTTCACTGTTCAATGAAAAATAAAAATCACATCTAAGAATTGACGAAAGTTTACATCCCAACAAGTTGTATAGTGCATTTAATCATTGTACGATATGAATTGATTTTTAACCGACTTCAAAAAAAGGAGGATGTTCTCAATTCTACTGATTTTTTTGTATGTTTATTACCTCAAAGCTTTCAACTGTGTGAACTTATTTTGATCATTGTTTTTTTATTTGCAAGCTGGTGCTTCCCGTGTGGTCCCATTTCAATTTGGTCCGGCTGTGACTATAATGTAGTTACAATTATTGTTATATTATCGTAATAATTTGATTAACTTTTAAGCAATCTAATATTTTTCATTTCATTTTACTTAGGAGAACTCTAAAATATATTTTGATCGTTGTTTGTTATTCATAGGTACGTGTTGAGTTAAAGTTAAAGTGGATAGGTACCTACCTACCTTCTTGTGTGGTAAACACATAGATCGTACCTACATATCGATGTGTAGCAAAATTATTAAGTTGTAGAAGAATAAGCAATTATTTCTTTTCCTTTTTTAGTGCATATTAATTGGTTTTGGAAAAGTTTGAAGTGAAACTTCTATAGAATCGTTGTGATTTCAAACCGGATGCAAGGAAAAAAAGACAGGTAAGAGACATAAATACAAAAATGTGTAGGATGAAGCCGGGAAATAATGAGACGAATAATGAAATATACATACTATTTCTTCTTTGTGCCATGCTTCGTAGCATCCCCACTCCCGTCTTCTAAGCATAGTCGCCTGTAATTAGTGAGCCAGAGCAAGAGAGCAAATATCGGTATGTATGTATATTGCACACTGTTTAATACTTGCTTGTATTTGAGCATTTAACGTGTGTTAAAATATTTGAAAAGTACGTGAGCTAATACTACTGTACACTGTATGCGGCTGCTTTTTAGTAAGAAGTCAGCGTGGTGTGTTAGTATTTAACAGTGTTTGTGAGTATTTTTATATCTTGTTGTGCTAAATAATAAATTTTATAAGATACCGAAAACTAATGTCGAAATGTGTCGTCAATATCGACGCAAAAAAATGAAAATAAAAATGAAAATTAAATAAAATATGTTAAATAAAATATAAAATATCTTTTAAAGTTAATCAACATACTTTCATTTTTACCCTTGTTATATATATTCGTCTCATTCTTTTGTCGATTTACTGAACTTTCACTTCTATCGTGTGTGAATCGCACACACACTATTTTTTGTTTTGAAGTCGGTTTCTTGTTAAATTTTTTGTTTATTCCCTTAAAAATGTAAACCAATGAAATGGTATGTAATAAATAAAGAGGGCAGCAAAAGATTTGTAAACATAACAGAAGCGATAACGTCCATTAGAACATCAATAAATTAAAAGGAATTCCTTTATAGAAAAGCTGAGGTACGTAAAAAAACCACAAAAAGGCCCTTCATTCCATATCTTAAATTTTAAAAATCATCAGTATTCGCTGTATGAAGTTATATTTCACTTTTCACATTTTCGTGATATAAGAGGTGTTTAAGTTGAATTTTTTAACTTCATAATGGCTTTGTCGTGTTTCCACACATTCCGCTCGTTTATAGCTCTCCTTCTCTTGTTATCAGTCTTCAAATATACAATATGGTGAGCGAGTTCAAATAGGACAGTTGACTGGTACTTTAAATGTACTTTATATAATACAAATAGAGTGATAAAGGAAGCTAAACTTTGAACTTTGAACGTTTTAGGGACTAAAAATTATTGACATCTAATCGAAAGAAATATCAAGTGTCACAAAAAATTTCAAATGTTCGTCTCTTTGTGCGAATACTACAAGATAACGTAGAGACTGACTTAATGTTTCCTTATTACGCAGTCCGGTATGAAATAGCCTGACTTGAAAAGATAGATGAATTTCGTTTCGAACGATAAATCAAACTTAAATAAAAAATAGGTTAACCCTGTAGGCCAACCCTGAAATTTCCCGCTATTTTCGAGTTCAAAACACTCGAAAATATACGGGATTTGACGCGATTTTTTGAGTAAAAAGACGGTTTGTTTCGATTTCTTCCGACAACGATTTCTCGCAAACGAATCAACTGACTTTGACCCGGTTTACAGCAATCGACGCGTTTTTACAGGGCCAAGAGCTGGTTAGAATTTGTAATCGATCGGTCGATCCGTTTCGTAGTTATTCAAAAAAAACTGTTTTTTTTTAGATTTCTTTCGACAACGATTTCTCACAAACGAATCAACCGATTTTGACCCGGTTTGTGGCAATCGACGTGTTTTTAATAAGTTAAGAGTTGATTAGATTTCGGAATTGATCGGTTAAGCCATTTTAAAGTTCTTTGGAAAAACACTTTTAAAAAAATTTTTCATAGCTTTTTGAAAGTTTCTCAAAATTTACCGGTCCAAATCAACCCAAACTTTCAGGAAATCTAAGTTTGGTGACACTCTTTGGAACGCCGTTTAGTAGGCTCGATTCCGTCAAGCCGTTTAAAAGTTATAAGAGGTTTACATACATCCACACATACAAACACACACACACATCCACACAGACATACGGACATCATCTCAGGGATGATCGGGGAAGCTTCCTAGACCCTCAGAACGTCGAGATCTGATGAGAACTCGATTTTTGCAAAATGGGGCGAAACCAATAACTTTCCAAAAATTTTAGAAAATTTTCAATTTTCTTAGTGGGACGATAACAATTTAATTGAGAAAAGTATGAACTGGTCGTTCTCTGTGTTTCCATTAAAATCAGGTGTCGCCAAGTCTTGGCGAATTTGAGATCCAACAAACGTTAGACCGATATCGTTACTATCAACGTTTATCAAAATATATGAAAAAAATGTACTCTTGTAATTACTCTCACACTTTCGTTGCAATTACTTCATATTCTGAAGCCTGTATCTTGGACTTTTTAAATGCAGATCCACAAGTGATGGAGAAACCTGTTTAATTAGATACATCTTTGAAGCCTTGGAAGATTTTTATAAGGTCAACGGGATTTTTTTTGCGAGTTATCTAAAGTATTTTATTCCGTTATTCACGAAATTCTTTGCCGGAAATTGAAGCACTACGGCGTCACAAATGATAAACAACTTTGTTTCTGTCATATTTAAGCTACAGAATAGATATAGTACACGTAAATTGGGTCAAACTTTCTGGATTACCAGTAATAAAGGCAGTTCCTCAGAGATTTATTTTTGCGACCCTTCCTACCATTTCTTATTTTAGTTTAGGTATAGCATATTTGGCGCGGGGATGAGAATTGAATAAGTCTTTGCTGTTTGCTGATGATACTTATTTGCTTTTTAATATTTATAGGTAAAGGAGCGAATTATAAATACAAATAATTTATTGTACAACGCAAATAAGACCAAGTTAATAAAATGTTCATTATACTATGTTAAACTTGTGATTTTGACAGTGTTTAGGTGTTACCATAGATTCTAGACTTCAGTGGCATTGACAGGTATCTCAATTGTCTGAAAAACATAGTTTTGTGGTTTATGGGTTTGGAGAGAGAGAGCGAGAGAAAAAAGAAAGAAAAGAAAACATAAAAAAGCGTGTAGTTTTGACACTCAAATATCGAAACTACACGGTTATTATAAATTTAGTGTCTGACACAGTGTGATGTCCCATAAGAGATATTATGCAGTTCGCACAATTCCAATTTCAGTTCACATGCATCTCTTAGAGATAAATCCACAAAAGTCGCTATTCTAAATACACAATGCATTACGTTCCTAACAATAGTATTTATTATGTTCCTAAAAAGAATATTCATTTAATTATGAAAAATATTTATATTCAAAATACAGCAAACAAAGTGACCATTCCTCGTTTACTCTTCAAGATGGTATTTATTATTATTATGATGTATTAGAATTACTGTGTTAGATCCATGTTATAACCAATTCGATTGCAGCATAAAAATGGGCCATTGCAATCGGTTAGACACCACACTCTTACAGAATGTAGACGTACAGTTGCAGCTTCTGCTGTTGTATTTCGTCCAGTGAGTGACAGTTCCGGCGGCCTAGTTCACCTCTCCCTCTATATCAGCCCGATCCCTCCTACATTAGATTCCCTAGCAATATTTTTTTAAACGATTTAGAAATTATAATGAATAATAGTTTTAGAAATTTTTGGTTGGAATATCCTTCGAAGGAATAGATAGGTTATGATCAAGTTTATAGTATTCAACACAGTCTTATTAGGACTAGAGCTGATTAGATTTTAGAATCAATCGGTAGAATGGTTTATGAATTATTTATCAAAAAAAATTTACTAAATTTTTTTGACACATCAAAATTCACTTAATCAGTCGATGTCAAATTTCTAAGAAATCACCTTCAATTAAATGCTTTCCGATGATGTAAATCGAATTCTAATTGATCTATATATTATATTACTATTCACACACACACACACATGCACGCATTCAAACATTCCACTAAATCAGACGGGAATAAATCTCAAAACGTCTACACCTGATGAAATCTCAATCTTTAAAATTCGGCCCGAAAACAATAAGTGTCCTAATTAAAAAAAAAAAAACAATGTATTTTGCAGAAAGTAAAGCAAAAACTTGTCTCTATACTCTACACCGACAGCGATAGGCACTTCGTAATTCCTACCATATGAAATTCTTTGTTTCCTACATCATTACTTAATAAATATCACGGGAACGTAGTCGTTTTCCTAACTAGTGAACGAGAAAACCAAAACAAACCGACCACAACATTTGAATAACTTGAAATCGATTATAAAACAAAAAAAATATTCTAAGCCATTAAAATACCTTTAGTTCTTTCCTCTTCTTGTAAAAGAGTATTTATATACTTTATCATAAGATCTCTGAAAGCTTTAGTCAAATTTATTATAAATAAATATAGAAAGAGACACATATTTTTTTCATTACCCTAGTCTTGTATAATTTTAAAAGAAAATGTATGTAAAATATTAACAATATGAAAATAGCCATATCTCAACTGTAATTAATCGCAAAGTAATTGTGTATATAATTAATGATACCTTATCAAACAAACATATCACATTCATTTCAAATTGCGTCACGTTTATTTCTGTTTGAAAAAATGTACTGTTTTAATTAATATAACAAAAACTTTGTACGACTTTAATATCGTACATGTTTTTGATCTTTACAAACTTCCTTTTGATATCCAAGACGGCGAAGTTGATATAAATTTTAGGAGCAAAGTTGGCAGTAAATTACTTGGCTATAAATAGGTTACCGATTTCTATTGTTGTATTAACTTTAAAAAAATTTTAATAATAAATTATGCAATGTAAAAATAGTCTCCCTTCTCGATTATATTTCGTAGTAGACTAATACCAAAACTTTATATTTTCATTAAAACGTGCTCAAATAATTACTCTCATCAAAATATTTTTATGTATCAAATTCGTATTAAGAAACACAAATGTACGTATTCGGTTTATTTTAATGATTACGGATTATATTTACTTAATTTTAAGATATTTCTTGCAGACTGTATCATTTTTAAAAGGGTTCTTTAAAACAATATAATCTGCAATGCAAAAGCGTATCGTAAAAACAACAACCTAGGCAATACAGACTAATTGCTTAGTTTGAAAAAGCGTGCCGCGCGGAATACCCGATCGCGTGTAGCTTCTCGGTTTCGATATGAACCCCTACACGGTTATCGATCGAGAACAAACCATCGGACCAAATAAACGGCCAAACACACAAACGTATAGCCGGCATCGTCTAATGACTTTCCCTTCCGTCGGTCACGTAGCCCTAGAAGTAGCTCGACAGCGATACCTTTTAGCTAGCTGCCGGTTTTTCATCGTGTTTTGAAAGGCGCGTGACTGGCCGGCCCTTAGAGAACGCACTCGACTCTATGAAAATAGTTTCAATAACTAAAAAGGATAAGTATGTTTTCGTTCCACGTGCGGGGAAATTCGACACCCGCTCGCCTATTTACGGCCGATGGCGCGATAAGCATTTCCCTCTTTCAATACCCTCATAGGAGCCGGCCGTCTATTCAGCGTTTCGCTCCGACAAAATGTACCCATCCCCTAAAAGGAATAAGAGGATCAAAAACATAGGTAAATAACATCCGCCGGGGCCCGCCCATCCTAATCTCAATATCGTCGGCCATTTCATAATCTGCCGAAGGTTTCGCCTATCGATACAATTTATATTTCTGAATATCGAAAAAAACTATCCCGGCCGGTCTGCACGAGGTACTGATGCAATATGCAAGTTCGAGCGCTTTGTGGATGTACGTTGATTACATAAAAAATTACGTCATCTGATCATCTTCAACATTTAAAATGAAGATAGCACAGAGACGGCTTAAAATTTTCGTAACTGTCATCCATACATGTGTTTCTTATTAGCACCTGCACAATTTTCTTTGGCAAAAAGAGATAAAAAAAATTGATAAAACCAAATGTTCATGTCTTAAGCGCTCGCGCCTTACATATGTTGTTTAAATTAGAGGTTTATGATAACATATGAGCTTTTCACCAAAAATCATCTTTTTAATTTTTGATTTTCAAATAGTTTATAGTAAACTTAAATCAAAAAAAAGATAAGTATTTTTTTCATATTTATTAGACATCATAATGCAAAATTATATGTGTAGTTTAATGCATGATTTTTATTCACTTTTAACAGGAATGTTTTATATTTCTACCGCCATCTATTGGCAATTACAAAAATAATCAACTTCAAGCTCAATTTATTTTTTAATTGCCAACAGATGGCGGTACAAATATAAAACATTCATCTCAACCTCTATTTTAGATATTTAAGCGAAATGGCGGATCAAAGCATGAATAACTGCCAGTTAAAAAAATTCAGTTGCAACTAATCGGTACTACATTAAGCTGTGATTTTCAATGCAGTTCTTCCCAATTAATTAGTGATGAGATTGAAAAAGTTATCGTGGTCACACCCAGTGTAGACGGGATTTTCAGGCGACGGTAGAAGCATACCTACGCTCGCGCTTAAGTCATGCAATATTGTTTGATTTTTACTCGGTGTACACACTCGAATACATTTGAATTGGTCGTATGTGAAACTATGGCATTCAAGGGTGATTTTCTGTACGGTGGCGGTTTTGGTTTTTATCGATTTCTCGTGTTTTACATGTTGGAAGCTTTCAGCTCCTCATGAATATCGAGATGTTATGTTTCGTGTCAGGATACAACTTTCATTCAGGACGGATGCAAAATGTTATCGAATACTTAGGTAAGTTTCGAAAATATAAAAATCTCTTTGAGAATACAAAAGTTAAAAGTTATTTGTGTCTGCAACATAATATCAATAATATTGATTAATTTTTATGAGTGGAAAGTTTTTAATGACAAAATACATAGTGAATTCCAATATTTTTTTACATTATAATTTGTTTTTAGGTTATAGAGAAAGGCTCTAATGATGTTCAATTGATATCGGTTTCGATAATTATCAAAACTTATGAACTAATTTTATCTTGTATTAGCCGTTTTATCCACCCACTACGCTGTGCATAAATTATAATTTAGTAATGTTCAGCTTGTTTCATCTGTTTAAAATCAACGGACACATCGGTTCTGGTGCTATTGTTATAATGAATACAGATTATATCTAACACTAAAATAGCTGAAAATATTGAGTTAAGATTTGACATACAATTTAATATAATCTGTAAAATAAAAATGGCAGTGTCAACAAAGTATAAATTTAAAAATATATATCGTTACTGTTCGTACAGCCATTATAATCTTTATATCGTTTTTTTTTTATTGTCTTTATGAAATACGTTTATTATATTAGTTAATATTATTATCTTGTTCACTTAATAGTGAACAATGACCGATTTGTATGAAGTGAATAAGAGAATTAACAAAATGTAATATTTCCGACTATAAACTGTTCTATGAAACTAAAGTAAGCAGGATCATATAATACTATTAAATACCTCTCGCTCATGGAACTGGTGCAAGTTGCACCATTTCAATTCCCTACAGTGTCCTCAGTTGCATTTTTTTTTTTGATCTTTGTCAACCTAAAAGTACTTTAGTCTACATTCGATCCAACAGTGTTACTGTAATACCCTCCAGAAACATGAAAATTTATACTACACAATATATATGAAATGACAAAAAACAAAACATTTTTGAAACATTTTAATTTTAGCTAAATTAAACAAAGCACTCTCTATTTATTTTTTTCTAAGCCTTTTAGAGAGACAAACGAGTATGCGAACCACCAAGGAACAGGTAGCCGCCGCCGCTCATGGACACTCGCAACGTCAGAGAAGTCACCAGTGCGTTACTTAACCTTTTGGATAGGAACAGGATATTTGATAGAGGGATAAGTGGTGTGATGGAGGCGGAGTATGGTGTTGGAAGGGAAAATGGGGTGACGTGGGAGAAATGAGGCTATGAAAGGTGAATGGGCCACCGCAACACTTACTCACTCAGCGAAACGCAACAGTGAAAATTGTTACTTCACATCTGTATCCTGTGAGGTGGAGGCGGCCCGTCTTCGTGCTGCAGCCAACCGCAGCATGGTTCGACCACATCGATTACGAAATTACGCTTAACTTATCTTACACATTTCCAGATTTATTACATAGATACATTAAATGCTGAGGTATATTATCTTTGGGAGCATATATATGTAGAAAGTCTATGAATTGACAGTATCCTGTTTTAAAATGAGTATTATTAAAATTATTTTTTTTTTAAATAGGCGACTATTATGTGTTATTAATATCAGGATTAATTAATTATAGATTTATTTTTATGAAATTTTAATGTTTTTGTACAAAGGATTTAGTTTTTATTATAACCACAAAAACGTTGTAGTTCTTTAGTAATAAATAAATTATCGGAAAATTTCGTTACTTTAAGTCGACTTTTAGGGCACATAATAATTATTTATAATATAGAAAACAATTTTTCGGCACTTTTGGTGGGAGCAGAGCAAAGTTTTATGCTCATATTCATTTCACTATTTCGGATATCAGTCCGAACAAACAGATAGGCATTTAATTTATATAAAGCTTGCTTGTATTCGTGTTGGATTGTCTATTAATACAGAAACACATTCTAAAAAGTTTAATAATTTTTATATTAATTTTCAGTTTCTATTGACAATAATTGTCGATAATAGTTTTGGTAAGGTAGGTAACTATTTTATGAACACGGAAAAAGTGTACAACTTTTGACAGAGACGTACTTGTCAATTATGTTACTATCCCTTTCTGTTTCATTACGGACATAATAAGAAAAACGAATCCAAGTAGAAAGAAAGGAATGTTTTGCTATTTTATCACTCCCTCTAGGCTAACTTTACTCTACGCTATCTTTGCTCTGACGCTTAACAAGAGAATCGACATACGTACACGATGATACAGCAAGTAATTTAAAATAAAATAAACATTCAAACGTTTGCTCCGTTTTAATGTACGGACCCTCGAAAGCGCTCGCAGCAGTTATTCCGCTTGGTTTGCAAGGACGGCCCTAATTCACGGCCTGAGATTTGGCGGCATAGTTACTTTCCACGGTTCGTTTGTCGGGAGCTCAGCCGCTGCGGCGCCCCCGCGTCCCGCGCCCGCCACCCGCAGCGGCGCGACGCCCGGACGGCGTGTAACTCGCCCCGGATAATGACTCTGATGAGACCGATAGCTCGCGCCGCCGCCGACCGGATCACTCGGGTCGATCCGATCGGAACGAGACCTGTTGCCTGCCGAACTGCAATGGTCTATTCCGATTTGTGTTTCGTTTTCTTTTTCTTCCTTTATTTAAAAGATTGAATACTTATATACCATATCAAAGTATATAATACCGGTGTACTTTGTGATCAAGTTCAGTTTCTGAAAATGTAATTATTAACTTCTTGAATATCTTGGAATAAATTCAAACAAAGTAATGAAATGATAAACGTTGGCGGCGCAGAGGTTAAGCGCTTTGCCTTTGAACAAGAAAGTACCGAGTTTGATCCTAACCACTGGCGAAAATCGAAGAGTTCTTTGCTTAAGTCAAATGAGACGCTATCCTGTACCCCATGGAAGGCGTTAATCCGTCGGTCATGGACGTTGTCGTCACAATGATAACGATTATGGTGATCAAAGCGATGACTGATATCAACCCCGATGCACACCGGGTCAGTGATGAGGGTTACCATAAAACTCCTGAATATGCAGTGTAAAGATTGTGAGATCTATTTACACTTAAACAGTGGGTTCATTAAAAGTCTGACACGACAGCACAACAAACCAAATTGTATGAAAAGGTTAACGCCAACATCCGTCGTCATAGTTACAAAACGGAACGATACACTCCGCCTATGATAGACAGAATTATAAAATTTGGACTGGAAGTTTTATCCAAAGTTATCAAAAAAAAAACATTATTATTTACGTATGACCCAGACAACCTTGTTATACCACTTGAAGCAGATATGAAAAAGTAATAAAAAAATGTTTATTTAAAAATAAAATAAGGTTTCGCAGAATAATATAGTTACATTTTTTAAGCGCCCACTTCAGGTTGAGTAGAGTTTTTAACTGAATACAATACTATTATATGTTAATAGTCTATTTAGTTTTCGATAGACAAAACTTTGAATGTTATCCTTTTACGTAGACGCTATTTTAACTTCAAAATATTAATTAAACATGTCATTAAAACAATATTTAAAGTGAAACCCAATTTTATACATACACACACATATGTATACATATATATAAATTCCTTAAAAGTGTATAATATGTATATTATACATACTTGTAAGGAGTTTTCTAAAAAATATGAGTAAATCTTACATTAATAAAAAATCAATGTACACTGAAATAAATACTGATTTGCACGTAGAGCCCCTGTTTGCATTCAACTGTGTGGGCACGAAACTCTCTAATGCTGATTGGGTTAGACGCTTTCATGATGCCTACAACAAACAAGACCAGCTTCCTTGATTGCCGTAGATAAGGCCTTTATATTCATACTATATTCATAGCTTTGATATTGCTATCAACGCTGCACTAAATTTAAATAATTATTATGGTGGGTAGGTTGATTTAATTGTTGTAGGTATGTTGCGGTGATTTAGCTATGTGGAAAGGATGAATGAAATTATACCGACAAAACAAATCTATACAGCAAATGTGTGTGTAGTGGAAAGGTCGGCAAGAGTCGCCCTAGAAAATCCTACGCAGATCAATTTAATAGGATATTAAAAAAGGATCAAATTATAAGGACTCAAAAGCAGTGGCCTTGCATGAAAAGATTGATGAATGTCAGTGAAGCAAGAGAGATATGGAAGATCGTATCATATGGAAATCTTTAGTCCCTGGCTACCCTTTTGAACAATAAACGATATTTTATATTATTATTTTTATTATATATTATAATAAGTGTGTGAGCTACGAAAATAAATTGGCGTTGTAATTGAATGTTCCGAACAAACAAAACATGTTTTATTCTCACCATGCGTTTATAAATTTGTAGAAACAAAATTTATATTTGTATTTGTAGAAATTAATCTATTGCATTGAGCTTTACTTAATACTAAGCATCAATGTTTCCTAAATTTATTTGCAAGAAAAAACCTTTGACTTATCTACAAAAATTAAACTTTATTAAATTAAAAATCAAACTATCTAAAAAAATCATATATTATTTTTACTAATAATATTCTATGTAATGATTATTTTTAAACCAAAATGGTAATTCATTTTTTATTTCACTTTTTCTATATTTACAAGTATTCATACGTAACATCTAAAAGTTTCAGAGATAATAATCTTCAACAAATTTGCATACGTTCGTATAAATTTAAATAAAATTACGCCTAACGCACACATAAAGCTTTACTTGATCATTTTAAAGGGATACATAAAAGTTTCACATTCAATAATATACAAAAAAAGACCAAATGATTTATACGTTCTATGACATAGAACGTATTAAATCAGGCACATTCACGCTATAAAGACAGAAAGATGCAGCCTACCCTAGCGCCCTTTAAAAAAGGACTACATAATTATCCAAGAAAATTAAACTCACGAACACAGTGGGTATGTTTAAGTATACCTAAGACCAACTTTGTACAGTGGCATCTCTACAGCCAGTAAGCAAAAACCGCGTCCGACTACACGCACGTATCTCTTACGTGTAACACACATACGAAAAATCGTTTTTTATACAAGCTAACTATCAGCACACAGATGCAATTTTAGGCCTACCTATTTAGAGTAACCGACAAAATTAAATTGTTTTGTAATCCGAACGCTTTTGTTTCTTTAAATATCGTTTTACAATTAATACGTATAATATACGCCATTATAGTAGACACCACGCAATAATCAATCATCGTTTTCGTGCAACCATCAGAATTTCATTAATTTTATATTGACTGTCTTATTCTGCTAATTACAATTAGTGAAACTATAATTAGCAGAATAATGTTAAGTTATAGTTGAAAAATTTGTGCAGAAAGTTTTTGCTTATTAAAATTAAACAGTAAAGCAAACGCATTTGTGTTTTATTCGCAACTACGAAATTTTATTTGGAATAATCACGAGTACACTGATTTGCATAATTTGACAAATGCTGTTAAAATCAGTTAGAAAAATACTTAGAGCCGTGCTTGAAATTACATACTTCTGGTAAAACTCGGATCGAAATAAATTTAAACAGCCAATATAAATTGGACATTCAAAAGCACCATTCAAAAGTAGATAGATGTCATAACATTTTTCGAAGTTTTATCGATATGATATATTTTTCCATAAACAAAAATAAGTTCTCGGGTCCATGATGAAACAATCTCTTCATTAAATTGAAGAAAATATTATAAAATTTGTTATCTATCGTTTTAGAAAGTCATTTACAAACCTCTATTCAGGCTTTTACGGGATTGTCCAATAAAATTCAAAATTATTTAATTTCTAGTTTTGCCTATGACCAAGAAAACAGTTAATGAAGAATACTAATGAAGAATACTCATTTTATGTCGATTGTTAGTGATGAAAACGACGAATGTCGGATGTCTATTACAATAGTTATCGAGTTCAGCATATTCGCATGTCTTCAAAGAATATGATTGCTTATCCAAAATAATTGCTCAAACGTATAATGGTGTGGCAGTTTTATTATCCGAGCAAAACGATGTCAAAGCTAAAATTAAAGAACGTTATAAATTAGCCCTTTTTCTTTGGTTGTCTGCGCATATTTTAAATTTGTTTTTTTCACTTAAAAGCATATCGACTTTTTCTACCAGTGATATGAAAAGATTAGCCCATTACAGCGAATTCATCAAAATACCGCGTTTCGTCGAAAAACTTTGGCTGCAATTCGCATGTCGTAAATATAATTTCTAAGGATATTTCAAATTTGATTAGTTTTATTCTAGGAAATAACTAAAAACGTTGACATATGGGACGGTAATACGTCGATTCAAACAACGTCATTCATGCAACGTTTAAATGAATTTGATTTAAAATTTTTGTTAAATTATTTTTTAATAACATTTTCGCACGTACAAGATAATCATTAGGAAACATTACAAGAAAAACTTCTGAGATAGCTTACTGCGTGTAGAGAATTAGAGAGTTTTAAATATTCTTAGAAAATTTCCCTTCGATATTTCTGAATTACTATCGTATAAAAATATCAGTAGAATCAACACCGTTTTTCCTAATTCTCCACATATTGATTTTGTTTACAGTGCTCATATTTTGATTTAGGTCGTTTGAAAAACGAGTTAAAATGCACATGCAAATCGTTTTAATGTCATAATCACAATGTATGTAATATAATAGAACGTATAAAAATGTATGAAAGTAATTTATTTACAAACAATTTTTCCCGAGTTTTGCTACTGACAAAGTTGATTGTCATCATTCCTGTAACTAACGCCTCTCTCGTTCGTGTTTAAAACGCCTACATGCCTGCTTACTCAATATGCAGCAACGATTTGCCCACCTGTCGATGACATTTATTGAAAAGAGCTGTTGATCGAGTTAAAACGTTTCGCAACCTTGTACGATAATATTTTGAAATATATTTAAAAGGCGGATGAATTTAACATAAAATATTATAAGGACTTTCTTAAAGTAAACATTTGTAATTACAGTTCTCATTCTTTTGTAATATATATTTTTTTAGTTTTATTCCACAAGATTAAAAGCAGAATGATAACAACGGTCTTTAAATGGTGACTTTGAACATCCAGTAGCCGATTTGGTTGTCCAATCTTAGATATGTAATTTGCTCAAAGAAGGCTCCATGACGACCTGCGTTATGCCTTTATTGAACAAATTTTTATTACAATTTTATACCCGTTGCAAACAATAGCTGAACCGTATAAAAGATTTAGGTGTCGATTGCCTACCTTGGCTCGAATTCTTATTATCGCCACTGTTCTATATACACAGATAAGTTTTTCATAAAATCAAGAGATGGCATACTTCACTGTGGATGTGGAAAATGCAGTCTCATGTAAAGTTATTACGACGTATGAACATGTTCGAGTTAATAGAACGTTGTAAGCGACGCCAGGCTCTATCTAAGTAAATTTGAACTAGCTTGTGTTGTTTTGCTCACACGGATACTTACTGAGGGAAACTTTAGATTTACTTTTTGCTTCCATATTTCACTGCATCAGTATGGCAACTTTGTAAGAGCAATACGAGTGGCGGCAACATTATTATTTTCAGGCATTTAACTGTCAAACACTAACGAAAAGTTAAAATATTTTTTAGACTTCGGTAACCAAAGAGTGTCAACCGGACCCTATAACTGAGCCTCTGCTAACTATTCGTCTGTGTGTCAGCAGGCTGTATCTCATGAATCGTAATATGTAGACAGTTGAAAGTTTCACATGTGTTTTTGTATTGTCACTATAGTAACAATTATTAAAAATCAAATTATATTAAAAATGAAAAGGGGTCCCCATACAAAAAATTGTTTTTTATTTCGGCATTTTTCATCAATTTTAATTTTTGTTCTCATTTTTCAGTATGTATTTTTGTAAAGTATCTTTTAAAAATATTCATTTTAAAAACTGTGTTTTTCCAATATTGTAGCACGGAATCCTTTGTGTACGAGTCCGACTCGCATTTGGCCGGTTTTTCACTAAACACCTATTAATAAAATATGATTTTATTAATAATAAATAATGCCATATAACTTAACTTAAAGAATTTCTCATCCGAATACGAAACTTAAAAATGCAAATTTTATTGTAAAAAATGTTTCTTTAAATAGCTTTGATGATTTTGCTGTAAAGTAGTTCGCATTAGGGTTCCGTGCCCAAAAGTACACCATAATATTCTTTCATGAAGCTTTATACCCTCTGTTCAACCGATCCCACATTCAATGGGCTGTTAGCATTATTTTCGTAATAGGTAACCGATTAAATTGTTTTTAAAATATCTATTATTTTAGTGCACATCTTGATAATTAATGAAAAAAGAACTTCAGAAAATTAACAAGAAATATGTTTCAAAGCGGTAAGACTGGTGTGATCACAACAAATAAATTGTAATGTAAAAAATGATGTGATTATAACAAATAAAACCCGGCCAAGTGTGACTTGAACTCGCGTTAAGGATTCTTAACGGACTAAAAAAATACAGAATTGATATTAGTAAATACATAACAGAAATACTTGTATGGTGATAGGGAATCCCCAGGGTGCGAGGCTAATCCACTCTTGATCGAGTTTCTTTTCCTACTATATTTGAAACGTTTTTAATGGAGAATTATTGATATGTAACCTTTTAGATAAACAAAAAAAAATGAGAATATCTTAATTTGCCATTGAAACTGAGGCAGAGAAAGCTGTGACGTCATTGTTTAATAGCGCCGTATATGATGTATAATAAATTCTGCCTTTCATAGCAGATTTTTTAACCGTTTTTCATTACGATTTCACCTTTTTTATCATATCCAGTTGGCTTATATATTTCATTAGCAATATGTCTTCGCCATCAATCGACTGCCATATTTTACAAATTTGTAAAATATTGAAGTTCACCGATTGTACAATACTAAAATGATACTGTATGGTATCCTTGGGCATCGAATATTTTATATGGAATATGTTAGGTACGGAATATTTTATACGAATAAATTGATAGTTATCAATGAGTCTAATAACGAATCCTTTTTACGAGTCTGTTACATACAAACCTAGACCTAAAATGTTATCGCTAGGAATACTAAATATAAAAACTTTTATATTCTAAATAGGAACTCTATAATTTAATTTTTAATGTGTTTAACGGTAACAAAATAAGCAATAAACATTTAGGAAAAATAATTGTTTTAAGACTATTTTATAATACTCATATATTATATACTTTAATTAATTAATTAAATAAAACGAATTAAACAAGGACGACTTATACAAGTGAGTAAAATAGATTTTCAAAATAATTTTTCATCTACTGAATTAAAAATATATATTCTTATCAAATAAAACTGAAAGAACAGCACAATATTAGTTCACCGAAATGTGTTATTTATCAAATGAAGCCTCTTAGCTGTAATCAAATACCACGGAATTAATTACACAATTAATTACGCGAGTTAATAGAATTCCGAGTATTAGCAGACTGGCGGTACTAATAACGGGTGCGTGTTATGACTTTACTATAAATTAGTTTTGAGTACCGATTCGTTTGAATACATTGAGAGCAGTGAAAGCTCTATCAGTCGCGAGTCCATGCAAGTGCGTTTATTCAATCATAAAGCTGCGCGATCTGGTAGGTAAAACTTTTTTTAGGGTTCCAAAATGGTAATAACAGAACCCTTATAGTTTCTTCGTGTCCGTCCGTCCGCCCTTAAATCACAGACACAGACTTAAAAAGTATCAAATGTATATTGATAAAATTCGGAGTATAGGTGTCTTGTATAAGCCGTTACTTAATTTTATAGTTATATAACAAAAATAAATGTTTCTAAGAGAGCACTCCAAACATGTAACAGAAACTGAAAAAAATTCATTTTCAGTAAACACCAACTTGTGGCACATATTTTGACAGTTCTTTTAAGATCATTTTAAGATTTTTAAGCAATTATTTTTGACTGATTGCATATTTTTAGAAATAACCAGTCCGAAAATAGCAGAAATTGTGTCCCCTCTCCCCATTTTTTTGTAAACCGTATCTTAAAAAAAAATAGAAATGTAACGTTTAATAAACACTTTCAATGAAAATTATTTTGAAGATGATCGGATATACCGTTTTTGAGTTATTGTCGAAAAATTGTGTTTCTCAACAAATGGTCGTAAGTGCCATGAAGATACGCTCTTTTGCTGGTGCACTTTAGTTTATCCTTGTTTAAAAGGAATAGTCGACTACATACTTGTTTTTCTAATTATAGACTACCAAAGTGCTTATAGCTATTTTGTGCGGAAAACATGGAAAAAAGTGTAACAATGTAGTTTACTATGTATATTTCTCTATAATAACGACTTCGGAACCCTACAGTGAACATGATCCGACATACTCTTGGTCGGTTTTTTTTATAATTATAATAGATTCATGAGTATATAATCTGAACAACGGATTATCTTTTTTTCACGAGCGAACAGTCTCTTCAGGAATAATTCGTTTCTTTCTTTTAATATCACGTGTGTGTTTCAATAAAAACAAATCACCTTTTTTAATATCAGTCATTTAGCACTAAACGCTCACATAAATATTTTTGTGCATACAATTTACTGCAGTCGCAAGCGAGTACATTTTTGTAGTCAAAACGAATGTTCGAAATACACATTTTCTTGGAAGAAAAAGCAAAAGTGAGTAAAAAGGGAAATATACAAAATAAATCGATAGTTCCGAATAAAATTGAAATTCAGTATGGGAAACGAATTTATGGGTGATTCCATTCTAACTGTGATTTTTAATGTCCTTAATCACCCTTATACTTAGTGGAATCAATCGGAGCGGTATAGGGTATTAATAGACCGAATGTATTAATAAAATCTGCGTGTTATGAGTTTGCCATAAATTAATCCGGAGTGCTGCACGTGTCCGCGTGAACACATCGAAAGCGGCGGAAGCTCCTTCGGCCGTAAATCCAGACGAACGCGTTCTTCCGCTCGCGCGCCCCCGAGCTGATTAAATCCACCGACATTAGCGTGCGCACGCGCTCGACAATTATATTTGATGTGTTATTAAATTGTGTCGCGGCTCCTGCAACCTGCTATTTCGTTTCCGATTTTTCTAACTATTCACGAATTCACCTCTTTGGGAACGGGTGAATAAATTTTACTTGTACGTATACAAAGTGTCGCTATGTACTATAACTATTACATGCTGAACATGGTTCTCGTTCAGAAAGTAAACTGCAGACGATAGTGTGGAGCTCTATTCTGAAACTTCTTGCGTCGCGCTTGACGTTTCTCTGCAGTCATAACGGTAGCCGTAAACCCTATGGTAGGAACGTATGCCTCTATAATGAGGTAATACGAATCTGGCACACTTGAGTTAGGTTAGGTTAGGTTAGTAACATGCGTGACTGAATGTTTAGTCATGCGTGTTATCAAAACTGGAACTATCATTTTCTGTGTCGTAGACGAAGATATGCTAACCACTGATCTATCACCAGAACTAAATCTAATAGAATTTTACCTAGACCGAAAAGTTACTTATACTCAACCTAAAGTTCTATTTGAAACTGCTTTCGTATTTGACAAATTTTCGATATTCCACGCTAAAGGTACTAAATGCGATAGAGAATATGCGCGGCCGCCGCGCGCAAATCAACACGACAAATCGGATTTCGGGTGGACATTATTACATCGGTGATTGCGACCAATCAAGAGGCCCACCGAGTCCTGCACTGCACTAACAACATCTGCATTGTTAATATAGAAGAGCGTGTGGGCACACTAAACATGTTTTAATGCATGTACGCGTCTCGAATCTGCATAAAAGACGCGTATTATTTTCTTAGCACGATAACTTTCGTATGCAAGCTATTGAAATTGCTGCAAATATATATTGCACATAAAGTAACATTTCCTACTTTATGTCCAATACTTAAAGAATTAAGTGGTAATAGTAGTAGAAAGTACGAAGAAGAAAGTACACAAACGAGTTTTTCGAGCTATTTGTTTTTAATAATATATCTATACTAAGAGTATGCCAGACACGATTCGTTGGGTAGTAACGGAAATATACACAGTCCAGATGTAATTATGAATGCGCATTATTTACAAAATTGAATTTATGACATTTTTCAGTCCTCGCCAGACTACATCATTTTATTTGTTTAATTAGATCGCTCCATACAGACTATAGCACTCACGGTTACGTAAAAACACTGCCCTTTTTTACGTTTGCTATCTTCATATAAAAAAATCAGCCGAAATGTGAATTTTTTGAAATGAAATACAACGCATTGCATGCACGCGGCTAGCGCGAAGTTCAGTTTGTTATTAATCTAAAACAACAAAGCCAAAATTCTGCGTCCTTTTAATGGGTTTGTCGTGTAGCAGAGGACGCGTCCCGCTCGAGATTGTTCAACAGTCATCGGCTGATGGAAAATTGCATTACTTTAAAAATTATATTTGTGAATGAAAAAGTGAGATGAGTATTTAGCCGAAGTTTATTAATGAATATTTTTTTCTGTAAATTAAAGCACAAAACTGCTTACTCCATTTCAAGTTTTGTATTTAATTTTAGTTAGTCTTACCCGCGCGGCTAATATCCCATTCTACAAATTTGTACATACCTAGACATGATTTATAATCTTTGACAAAGAGACAACCTATTCAATTTAGACAATATCACTAATTCTATTAATAAACAACAGCAATGCTATAAATTTCCTTTCTATATACAAAGCGTATTAATATATATATATTGACGATTGTTTAGTTTTTCTAGGTTTTTAAAAACATACTTCATTTGTAGTACTATTTATACATATAAAAACATAAATTGTACTCATGTTTCATTAAACTTTTTTCATGAATAAAAGAGCTTATTATAATAAATAATAAGTCAGAATTAAGTTATTGTGTTGTGATGGCCAGTTTATTAAATAAAATGGAAAAAATTAACGCTTATTTACATGAAATAGTTTGTATGTTGTATGTGTGTTAGTTATATTTTATGTATTATATAAAACATGTACGTCACCTCTATTCGGAATTCCTGCCCGAAATTGCTGGGGACGCTTTTTTTGTGAAATTAAAAAGAAAAACGTATTTTATATATCGATTCTTCAATCAGTTACCGCGCTCGCTTTAACCTCGAAATAAAGGTTTTGATCACAATTATATAATACAAATTATAGCGTTTTACTAGCAGCTGAATTAATGTATAAGGAGGCGAAGGGCCAGGTAAAAGGCGGAAATCAGTGGCCAGGTCGAGGACGTCTCAACCAAGTCGACGCGTTCGCGTGAATGGCTGAACTGTCCACCCTAACCCAACATAAGATTTATTTTTAATACCACAAGATCGTGTCCCCAGAAACACCGGATAGAAACTTCGTGGTACGATGACGTACGTATTTTATATATAACTTTAAATGTAACGAACACTCACGCAATCTATAAAATATTTTGTGCATGTGAGCGGTAATTATAATTATTGTTGTTGCTTTTATACCATAACTGACAGTCATCCGCCCGCTTCGCTGGGCACTAAAAGTTATGAAAGTAAATCAAAAGAAAAAGGCAAAAGGTGTAATGAATTCAAAAAATAAACAGTCTGAATTCGATTGCGATTCAAATTATAGTTCCGTGCCGATACATTTTTAAACGATGCCCGAACCTAAAATATAATTAACATTCACTTACATAAAATAGTTTATTCGTGTATATATAGCTACTTTCAGTCCGAGATATATGGTTCTCCATACATATCAGATCGAACGTAAGTAGTAAGGCGTGCTATTAAATTTTAAAAACATTTTTTTTTATTAATGTTATGAATTCAATATACAAAAAACACATAATGAACATATTATGTTTTTTTTTTCGCGGAAATCCATAATAGACGCTTGCCTGTAACATGCAGTAACATGCAACATGCAAGCCACCACTGACCCCCGAATCCAAGAATTCAATATGACTCGAGACGATTGACAGATATCGAATACCTAGATAAGTGTTAATTTTTTAACTCAGTGCTCTAATCTATTTCTGTTTTTTTTTTAATGTCATCTATTTAATGGTATTAAACTAGCCAGCTACAAACAGCTCAACCAAAGAGATTTTACTGAAACGTTTTACTTATAAAATACGAACAAATTTTTTCCCCGACCTTATATAAATACAAATGAGACTTATAAATACATATTATTGAAACCACTAATATACGTTACAAGAGTATCAAATTATATACTTATAAAAATTGCTAATGTCTGTGATCTAAATCGATTTCGTTTCAATTAAAATTTTATTGTTCAAAATTTTATAATCACTAAACTTTTTTCACAGCGCGGTAGAGGGCCAAAAGTAACAAATAGGGCACTCACACTCCACACACCCCTACTTATTCAAGTAAAGAAATCGTCCCTTAGCTATCCCCCGGCGCTTTTCATTTGAATATTATCTCGGTAGATAGCGGGGCTGACGCGCCTGTCGTGTGACGTCTCACTTAGCCCAGTTATAAATGTTTTGCCATTATGAAGAGACAGACCTTTCGCCCGTTGGAAATCACTAATTGCGTTCATAATGCACAGTCCGTAAAACGTAAAATACATTTCTGTCGGGCGGAAGTTGAAATGCCTTAATTTACTAGTTGTTTCAGTCGAACTTGAGGACTTATCTGAATCTGTCATTAAAGAGCATTTCTCCTAGAAAATTGTGACAAAAATTGTGGGCATATAACTATTTTTCGTGACGCAGGGTCACGTTTATACAGTCACCTTTTTAATTATTGCTCAGTTCTAATATTGAACATTAGACTCCCTGATTGTTCAAGATCACCACAGATAACAGTCCCTATGCTATAGTAAAACTCACCACGATGTTCCGGGACATGCCAGACAGATCCGTGGTATATGCGGGCTCACGATCTCAACCAGGACAAGTTGAACGCCCAAGTTTGCATTACAATGCACATGGACAATTCAATTCTCTCATTGTTAATGGTTGAATGGAAGTAGAAAAAGAATTTTATTTCTGGCATTTTGGAAATTCCTCAATTTTTTTTTTCAAAATGCTACGAAGGTTTACTACTATTCCCATCTCTTTTCAAGGCGTTTAAAAGGCAGCTCTCTTCTACCCACCCAAGTTGTAATTATGAAACCTTCCAAATACCATTACGTTTAAACACTATCAATACTATTAGGTCTGCCTATTTCAACATTATCTATAACTCACGAATCACACACGATTACAACTAAGTTTTTCCGTCTGTGTCTTGTACTGCTATTTCCGTCGAACACAAAACTGTATCGATAGGAGTAACCAAACCGAATCGTATACAGTCAGATCGAAGGAGACCTCGGTGTGGAGAGCAATCAACGCGGGCGTACACAACGCCGAGTAGCCGCGGCCCGGGGCGCCGGAAACACTTTCACGAGGGGAGGATCCGACCTACATACATGAGCGAGGTAGCGGGGTCCGTGCACGGCATCGGCCGTGCTCCTCTTCCTAAATAATATTCCATCGCCGCGTATTCCTGTGACCTTTCTCTAGGAGCGAGCGGCCCTCCACGTGACGCGTCACTCTTCATCGGCCCTAGCTGATATCAGCGCTATCAATGGACCGCGTAGTCATGCGCGACCAGAAACCTTGCATGCCTTCTCTGAGAAAAAACTATGCTCATATAGGCAGATATGGCAAAAGTTATTCACGTAGGCTTAAAATGAAAAGAAATACTTAGAAAAGTGTTCATACTTTTTTCTTCTTTCATTTAGTTGAACTTTACATAATAAGATGTAGAGAAATAACGTGGAACTATAATAAAATAAAATGAATGCAGTTCAGATGCATTTTAAACATTGACTGATCGTCATTGGTACTCGACGACTGGGGACAACCGCCCGGGATATGTCACACTCTTACAAATTAAAGTCCCATATTCTCCTTTGCGTTACTTCTATGGCATGGCCTTGAACATGCTAACGCACTCATCTGTCGCTCGACGCTCATACGTTGTGCAGTGAGAAGCTCCATCTTTTGCGAACATGCACAATGCACAGGGATACGTTCACCATGACCTCGGCATCGTGAACGGTGGTCGATGGACCACATAGACTTATACAACTGTACCGTCTTCAGACCTGTGAGGACAGCAAAATGTACATACACAGCTCTCCTATGCCCGGTGCGCCGGCGACGACTGTCTGACGAGAGTGATCTTCGCAGAGTTCACAATGCAGGCCGTGCCCTGCATTATCCAGATAGGGCACGCCTTCAGGGTGTGCCGAAGATGCGATCTATAGGCAGTATGTACGAAATGTCTGGACATTACTCGTGACTGAAGTCATCCAACTTTCAAAAAAACATTTTTTCAAAACCATTGTTGCTGTAGAATTTTTCTATATTTTATGCACATATACGATAATATTGTAATTAAAATTTAAATCATAATTAAATTATTTTTTTAAATTTTTGCATAACTTTTATTACGAAGACGTCATAGACATCTTTTACAAAATAAATTGTTTTAACATTTTTGAAATATAATCAAAATAGAAATTTCAATTATAACCATGTAAATTTAATTGTCTCTCGAAAAACTCCCGATAAAAACCAAACTAATATATCTTACTATAGTTGTATTAAAATACGTTCAAATTATAACCTATTCATATTACAGATACGATATCTAACTCTCATTTTGGTATTTTAACTATTAAAGTATTAAGAATATAAAAAAATGTGGGTATCTTCCAAACATAAAATGAATTGACATTTTAATGCTCTTGACGCATTATATAGTAAATTAAAATTACTTAAAAAAGGATCCTTAATCCAAATTAAGTAAAAAAAGTATCTAAAGACATCTTTTGATATTACATAAAAGAAAAGAAATTTGATACTTATTGGTTTAAGGGTTTTTTCAGATCGAAAATGGTAAAATTAGAACTTTGCATCTTCATCACATTTGTTTTTAAGGGGCACGGTTGATTTGAAAGCTAAAATAAGAGATATCGAAGATTAAAGGAGAACGTTAAAATTTCATATTTTTCTATATTCTTGTAAATGTACTAATAATAATAAATAAGAGAAGCAGATACATTTTTTATGTCTCGGTGTTGTCCCTTGAAAGGGTTGCGCTTATTAGATTTTTCATAAAGAGACATTAACTAATATTATACTTTCGGTTTTCTTTTGTGAAAATATTCATTTATCATTGTCTCATCTCATCATCTGTTAAAAATCGTTGTCTTAAATCTTCCTTCAAAAAATTTTATTATAATAGTAACGAAACACAGTGTTAAGTACGTGCTGCGACAAGTACATTAATTTATTTATAATAATGTTAAAAATACATAACAATTCGTTCTTATTAAGAAAAAATAACAAGCCTATTCATTGTGATACTACAGTCAATTAAACTTGAAAGTTGTTTCATGCAAACTCGTTTATATTTGTATATTAATTGCAGATGAATTAAAAATATTATCATTTTCACGAATCGCACACATTGTTAAGATGTTAATTGGAACGAAACCTTATTATAATTAATAATTAGTTTAAGTATAAGTACACTCGACGTATTAGTTCTTTAGCAAAATAAGCACAGACCTAACTATTAATTAATTTATAAAAATATATATTAGTTAATATAATAAAGTGTAAAAAAATAAGACGTGATGAATGTATTTAACGTTTTAAATGTAGAACATATTACTGAGTTTAAAGATAACAGAAATTGAATTGCGTTTGTTTGGTAAGCACATGACTTGAGAACGGCTGGATTGATTTGGCAAGTTTTTTAATGTTCATAATAGTCCAAATGAGTTTTCTAAGAATGAAGAATTGAAAAATCCCAGAAATTGGAAAGTCCGGTAAAAACTCAAAGAGGTTTTTCTATGGGAAATAATTTGTGCACTCGCAGGAGGAGTACCGGAGTATAAAGCGTGACCGAGATTGCAATTAGCATCATGATCGATCAATGCAAAAAAAGATAGAATACATTCTATATCCACTCAGGCGAAACCGAGAGCAATAACTAATTAATCAAAAAAAATCCTATATATTAACACAGCGGCTTAAAATTCCAATACAAGTTTATATATTTACTACACGTTTCCTTATTAATGTGAATATTCATATGTTTTTTTTTACTCAATTGTGAGCGAACAGATCTGGACCAATTGTGCCAAACAGACGTAACATGAAATAGGGTATTTATTTTTTTTTAAATAAAAGAAATATGCACCAGTAATTTGTTTAAAATTCTAACCAACAAATAAAAAAAATAGTTTAATATAAAATAAGATATGATAATTCGAATAAACAATTCCATTACCTTGTGCTTGGGAACTTAATGAAAAAAATTCTTCCAAAAATGATAAATAAATTGCTATCATAAGTCACAGTTGAAGATGAATGCGAAGAGGGATTGGGTTCGGTGTTTTTGGTTTTCGTATGGAAAGGTGCTTGGTTTCGTATGGTGCTTGAAAATAAAAACAGATAGCACAACCGGATCGAAAACCACAAGCAAACTGCGAACGGAAAGGAATGGCATCGGGAAAGTAAAGATCGGACACAAACAGTCACACACAGATACACACATACAAACGGAACTTCTCAAAGAAATCAAATCGGTGCCAAAAGCATAATCAATATCGCAATCCGAACTAGGATTGAAATCAGGATTAGAATCGATATATACCGGAATAGAACCAATAACATAAATGTAAAAATTTGTCGTACACGCATACGACAAAGCTGCGGGCAAAAGCATATAACACTTACAAGTACTACTGTTGAAACTGCGTTTTCGTTAAGAAGAGAGTATTAGGTTATAATTCTGAAGCTGGCCCTAAGGCGTGTTGGAAACTTTACATATTACATGTACTGAATGAACTTCTTCGAAAAGCATGTTTAATAAACGTGTTTATTTCCACTATTAAATTGACTTGTTTTGACCATTAAATGAACTTGTATAAATGTTATCAATTATTGGTAGTTCGAATTGCATATTATTTACATGTAGAACGATACAAAAAAACATGGTCCAAATTGGAGTCTCCTGCATTGTAGACTTGAGTGCTGCCGCAATTTTATATCACGCTTTTATTGCTAAGAAGGGTAGGCAGACACCGCAAATCTTCACATGATACGATATTAGCATGTCTCTCTTACTTCACTGATATTTATCGCTTTATACAAAGCCATAGGTTCCAGTTGCTTCAAAGTTGATAGTTGAATATAATATTTTAAGCTGTATTTCAAGTAGAAAATCAAAAATATTCACTCTTCTATCCATTTAAAAAAGTACCGGCCGTATGTGGCGGTACATAACCCATATATATAATAATATATTCCCACATGTACATTTAGTCAACGTAAGCGTATGTAAAACTATATGAGAATGTACACAACGCACACATTTAAATGAGGCACCATGTAAACGTGTGCGCTTCTAGTTCTACTTATTAACTATATAACTGTAATTATACATTTGTAGCACTCATTGCAAAAAAAAATAGGATTTTGCTTTATATGGAAATCAGTCCAAAGTTCGTTGTTGATCAAACCTTATTGTATCTTATGGTTCCTGTAATCGTTCCACAGTCATTACAAAATAATATTTTTCGGTTTTCTGGAATTTTTAGCAGCACTCGTTTCAATCTTAACTCTAAATTGTATCATCTGAATTGAAATATCCACATTTTTTTTATTGCAAGTACTCGTCGCATCATACGCATCGCTTCTTATGCAGTTTAAATTCTATTAGAAACCGAAGACTAAGCCATTTTTACAGTAGGAGGGGCAAACGTGCGTCAGAGTGTGGATCGGTTGAATTATCGCCGCCTGTCGCGTGTGTCCGGGAAACTGAGGCAAGCAAATTTTTAACAACCATTGGCCATTCAAAATATCCAACATTATTCTTGGTCGCGCTCAATAACATACATTTATATGCTCCACAGAACTCTATAGTCTCGAGAATGAATGCAAAAGAACTATATCTATGTCAGTATGAAAGTGAATTGCTTTGAAGTTACCTCACCTCAAAGATATTATATAGGTTTAAAAGTACCTACGCAGTATTGTCAGCTATTATATATTATAGGTTTTTATATAATATTGTCAGTTAATAGTCAGTTATTTATCATAATAATACTTAACTCAGAATTTCATACAGACAAGTATTAAGTATTAAAGACTTATGATGCAAGATTATTCATATGATAAATTTTATATAATAATGTATGCGGAGCAGCATGTTTTTTTATTTAATATCATCATAAATAATAACTTGCAAAATGATATACGTAAGGTATAAAAGTAAAATCAATTTCCCTTATTGAAGCAGGCCGGCAGGTAGACCTTTGCGAAAAGCAGAATAAAGTGGTTACGTCAGATTCGAGATGAAAAGGATATAGGGTTTTGCCTTACAGAACAAAATTTCACATCAAAGTCCGTTTCATGTCAGAGGATGCCGCAGCACCTCGATTGTATCAACTCAGAATATTGATACGTAAATACCGTTAATGTAAATAAAATCCTTAAAAAAAAAGTCTTTTTTTCTTTATTGACGATAAATTTAATTTCTTACATTCAACTTCATGCACTGTAAACGCAACTTGACGATGAACTCTAAAATATATAAGTAATGATTTCTTACTCGTGACCTGCGCTGTAGAACTTTTCAATTATAGCAGACTATCTTAAGGCATAATTCATATAGATATATGTTATTTAGTTTATCATAGGTAATACTGTTTTTTTTTTTAAATAAATGTAAGTTTTCGCAATAATTTAACTATTAAACACGTATATAATTTTTTTTGTTGTTGTACGGGGACACAATAATGTTATTAACAACATGACATTTTAATGTATGATTGGATGTACCACTAGACAGCAGTTTATACACGGAACGTGTCTTATCTCCCTTCCGACATCTATACGCGCCGGCCGAGATATCTTTAGGAATAACATTCCCTTTGTGGGATCAACACAAAACGGAATGGACTACTCGGAACTTTTTCCCCGCGCAACAAAACCGAGAAAGTCGTCGACACATGTCCGATAATAGTTAGCAAAGGAGGCTAAGTGCCTTTTGTCTGGGGGCCGTTCATTCTCGAACTTTCCCGAGGTGCCGTCGGTGTTGCCTAAACAAGGAAAGTTTCCTCAATAAGCAATAATCGCTCCATAATTTCTTTCAATTAAGCGATATTGCCCTCAACTCCTTTCCTTTTGCTTGGCGCCATTGTCGCCGTCTGAGTTCTATCGACAGCTCCATTGTTGGTCCGGCATGCCCCTTACTGTTTTATCGTTGTTGAGTGATAAAGATGAATATTACTTTAATATTGTGAAGTAGAAGTTATTGGTAGTGAACGCTAGATTTTTTTTTAGAGACTAGATATTGTCTACTCAAGGATATTAAGAATACAGGTAGTTGTCAAAACCCTCAATTAACTAACGAATTTAATCAACTTTAAAATTTTACTGTACATAGATACTATTTAATGTAATTTTATTTTTAATGAATGTTCGGATGTTTTATTTAAGACATTCAGTTTAACAATTAAGAAAATCGGAAATCTTTACAATTTTTGTTACGTTATACGCAACGAAGATTTATGACAAACTTATTTTCGTATTCATGTCCGCTCTTTCGCAAAAAAATCAGGGATGCGATTGATAGGAAATGGAGAATGAGCCACCGGAACTCTCACCCACAGGACGGAATGCAACAGCGAAAATTGCTACTTCCATCCGCATTCTATGGCAGTGTGTTACTTCACCAGTCAAGTTGACCAATTTTTGTGCTGGCCAAAGTAGTATCTCAATCACAGTGTTAAATTGTTGTTTGCCATTCTACTTCGGCAATATAACAGTTTAGAGGTCTCCATTTTCCTAATTTTCGCTTAATTATATAAAAACATACATGCTAGTAATTGAAATATTATTTCTTTAATAATGTAATATTATTTTTTAATAAAATTCAGTGTCGAAATTGAAAAAGCGCTACTGCGACCGTTTCGGGGACTGTCTATTCATCTTGTATCATATATTAAATGATAATATACTGAAGTAAACAGTTACTTCAAATTGACTTTTTAAAATAAAATAGGTTAACCTGTTCTGCTATTTTCGAGTTCAAAACACTCAATATACCGCGATTTTTGAGTAAAAACGGTTTGTTTCGATTTCTTTCGACAACGATTTCTCGCAAAAGAATCAACCGATTTTGACCCGGTTTCGGCAATCGACGTGTTTTACATGGTCAAGAGCTGGTTAAATTTGAAATCGATCGGTTAAACTGTTTCGTAGTTATTTTAAAACCGTTTTTCGATTTCTTTCGACAACGCGATTTTGACCCGGTTTGCGGCAATCGACGTGTTTTAATAGGTTAAAGTTGATTAGATTTCGGAATTGATCGGTTAAGCCATTTTAAAGTTATTTTGAATTAGTTTGAAAATTTCTATCGACCCAAACTTTCAGGAAATCTTAGTTTTGTAAACTCTTTCACCGTTAGGTTTACATATATCATTTATACGGACATCATCTCAATGATGCTTAGATCATACGTCGAATCTGATGAAACTCGATTTTTGTTGTTCCAAATTTGACTTCTTAAGTTAAAAATATTATTTACGCTATTATGAGTATTAAAGCATATAAGAAATGTTTGTTAAAGACTATAAAATACCGTCCGTTTGTTCATGTGTTTATCTTCAATTTTTATAAAATTATTATCTATAAATAATGTCTTAGTGACTCTATTATTTGGCCATAATGTGTACAGATTAATTTGCTTAATTTTATTCTACTTACCATAAAACATATACAATATTGAAAATACTACTAAAAACTGTAGCGTTTTGACCACACACATGCAATTTTAGTAAATAATCGTGAGATAAGCATACAATGCAGGCTAAAGCTGTGAGCGACAACCAAGTCTTACATAATTATATTTTAAGTAGAACTTCACTATACTATGGTAGGAAAAAATATTTCTTTTTATATAAAAGCTGGGAAAAGATTTACTGTCATTCTTCGTGACAATAGTTAATATTAGTAACTCAATTGTTTTAAGTGTTATATTTGTCTGTTAAATTCAACTATCAGTCTAAGATCCGAACCAGAAGCGACCTTCACCCATCTGTTCAATGGATGAAAAGTATTTTATATCAAACTAACAGCGAAACCGGTACATCGTATGTTTAATGGTATAAAAAATATTTATGGATCCATTTTTTAACGAAGATATTATAAATTTCTATCTTAGATATTGAGAGACTTATTTGACCATTAAACATACGGTGTATATAGAATATATCAAATTAATTAACTAATTAACGAACTGAAATAATTATAAGTTAAAATAAAAAATACCTTAGTGAATGGAAAATTTATGTTTTATTTACCCAATTATTTACATATTATATTATAAATATTGCAAATGCATATATATATTACCTATTATTATTATACATTTACACTTGTTATTTTAGATACTTTTTTTTACAATACTTGCTTAAGACTACATTTATAGTTTTATTGTCTGGATTATAAATGAATAAATTTCGACGTGATCCTACTCGTGAGCATGCGACGTATAATTAGCTGTGCAAAACATGGTTCCTTTAACTCAACGCGACAGTATTGGAATGTTTGGCTCTGTGCTTTGTTGACAATCATGCTGTAAGCCAACTTCACCGGGAATCGTAAACGTTTAAAAGTAAAGGGCAAACCGTTTGATATTAAAGGTATCCGTGGTATAAATACTACCTGTCCTTTTCTGTACCAGTCATTATACCGGCTTCGATGATGTTATTTTGTAGCTGTTTGATGCAGAGTCTCGTACCATTATAGGGTTTCGGCGAGTTCAGATTTCGTAATAAAATAATTGGTGAACCAACTTTTATCTTAAAACAGTGTAATTCCTAGAACAATTAATGAATTTAAATATTCGGTAGGGAAATTGATGCTTTCTTGTTCATCAGTTATTGTATTTATTGACATGTAGATTTTCTCTTCTCCCGGAATCATTTCCTGGATGATGTTATTGATGTCGTTCTTCGTTGCTAGAATAATTCGTTTGCGTAACAATTCTGAATTGGTACAATTTTCAGCAATATTTGGATATTCGTTAGTTAACGTGATTTGGCCAGTATTTTCGTCTAATAGATAAGCGCTCACTCCTATTTATAATAATTTTTCAGAAAATTGTTGTACCTTTTCATCTCTTGAAATTTACGCCCTCATATTTGTTGTTAATTTAACTATTTTTACGTGTTCCCAGATGACCGACTTCTTCAAGCAAGCGTTAAGTTTATCCGCCGGCATTGATTTCGGAATGACAGGTAACGTTTGACGAAAATCGCCTGATAGCATTAACAATACACCTCCACGTGTTGTCGTGTAAATCTTGAAGTGTTCTATTGAAGTGCTTCTAGCGATTTTCCATGGGCCATTGTTCTTTCGTCTCATATAATGTCTTTGCACTGTTTCAATATCTGTCCACGTGGAGTCGGTGTCGGCCAAGGAAGCACTAAAATATACCTAGCAATAGGCACCGACTCCAATACTAACAATAATTGCAACTACATTGTATTATCTTAACAATTTGATTGACTTTTAAGTAGTCTAATAGTTTTCATTTCACTTTACTTAGAAAATCTCTAAAAAATATTTTGATTACTGTTTGCTATTCATAGGTATGTGTTGTGTTAAATTTGAAGTGGGTAGGTACCTACCTACCTTCTTGCGTGGTAAACACTTAGATCGTACTTACATATTGATGAGTAGAAAAAGTAAGTTGATTATTAAGTTGTAGAAGAATACACAATTATTTTGTTACTTTTTAGTGCACATTAATTTGTTTTGGAATAGTTTTGACGTGACAACGTCTTATAATTCGATGGAGCCGGCTGCACGCATAAAAAACATGACCCATGCGGCGTTACCTCGCTCTGAGGCGTTCCATTTAAGGCTTGAAGTGCAAGCGAGAGCGCAGAACGAGCGACCAAGAGGCACAATCGGCCTCCGCGTTCGGCAGCGTTCCACATCTGTCTCTCTCCTACTTGAGTGAGCGATGCGTCCGCGTGGACAGCTGCTATACAATAATACATTCACATGTTTTCGTAAAGTATGAAGTGCAGTGAAAAGTGAATGTAGTGCCAATTGTTTATAGCAACGATAATTGCGGCGATAAAGGTAATGATTCTTTCGATATTAAATATATGTTCAATAAAATATAAATATATATATATATAAAATTAAAATTTTCTTTTGAAAAATGAAACCATTCCATCAGTATTTTCTTATGACATTGTCACGTTCAATTATCGTCAGAAAACCGACTTTACAGACAACCGATTTTTTTTTTGTTTTGAAGTCGGTTTTCTTTTTGTTATAATTTTTGTTTATTTTTATAATTTATAGTGAATTTGAAGTACACTAACTAATTTGTCTGAATATGGGAAGACCTATAAAACATGCTGCACATAGATCGCACCATTATTGTAAGCCGTTAAGAAATTCCATTATGAATATTCGATTACGACAATTACTTGACCATAACCACGTCACGGTAGGTGACTCAAATATCCGGATAGCCTATAAAAGATTCGATCGAATATCGTTAATTTGCTCCTAAGAATTGAAGAGTTTCGTTACTTTGTCATGGATCTTATAATCAGAACCTAACCAAACTCTCATCAAACTAGCCTTGAAGTACATCCTTCCGAATAAAAAAAGAATCAGTGAAATCGGTTGGCATGATATTGAGTTATTTGTCAATTGTCGTGGACATTAGTAATGCAAATTCAAGACTTATATAATTTTGTCATTGATGCCATAGTCAGAACTGGACCAAATTGAAAAAGGACCACACGGGAAGCACGAGCTTTCAAATAAAAAAATAATCATCAAAATCGGTTCATCCAGTCGAAAGTTCTGAGGTAACAACAGAAAACATCATTAAAATAGTAAAAAAACTGATCTCGTCAATCGGTGTTGCAAAACTGAAAAACACGACCACTTGTGTAAAAATCCATTAGTTTAGCTTTTTTAGTATTAGCTTTGAAATTACAGTAAGTAGGCTCCTACTGAAAATGACTATCTAAATCGATGTCGTTAAAGTGTAATTAATAAAAAATATAATTTGATAATAGACCAAGGGGACTCACAAATAGTATCCTCTGTGTGTAATGTAAACTAATAAGTAATAAAACGGAATCATATTATTCAACGAAACATTCAATCATCAACGGAACATATATGATTATGTTACATGTTATTACATTATATTATACATATATATTATATCATCAAAGAATCGGTAGGAATTACTCAAGTCTCAAGAGAGACAAATGATATTCAATAAAATATTAATCTCAATAAAATCAATGAAACCTGCAATCGAATTTCGTATAAGTATACTAGAGTATTCTGATAATTTTGTCTACATATTGAAATACTAATTTTATTAATTCCTTCAGATAAATAAGTTGAAATAAATTACACCTCAAAATAACATTACAGTAGGCGTATAACACATTTTATACAATACACGGTGAAATAAAATAATACGCAATAGAATTAAATTAAGAAAATAATTAAAATTAAATAAAATACAAGCAGTAAATTACTTAGATAAGAATTCAAAATATAATAATTATTATCATGTTGTGCAAGAGTTTCTATATTTAAACTGTGTTTATTTTAGCAAGTTATTTATTACCTGACTCTATTAGAATGTTTAATTTTTGTCTAGCAGAACCATCTCTCTGCATAGGAATTCAATTTGCAAGGGAGCTAGGACTTCGACCCGATATCCTTGCAGATAGAGCTCCGTTAGGGATCCATATAACTCTCGACCAACAGTTCCGATACGTAAACCTACTCATCTATCTCCGGTATTTTTGAATATGATATCCCCGAGATAGATCAAATACTAAAGGGAAATTTAATATTTCGATTAATATACTTTATTTCAAAATTAAAGTGTGCTCCCGGGAGCTAGTTTTCAGTCAAGCGAATTAATTATCAGCCTAAAAGATAACTATTTATTAGGAAATCTGTACACGCAAAGACAATATAAGAATAAATATTAACAGTTTGCATTCCTGTTAGTCACAGCCCATGACTCCTTAGCGGGACTATTAAACGCCGCTTACCTGAAAGCTCGTATTGTTCATACAGGTAGGTCAAACAAACTCTCAAAATATTCATTTGCTCGCGATCGTGACCCACCGGGGTCCGCCCTTACCTCTACTGACTTCCTCAACTGACTTCCCTGAAACTCACCTCACTGACCTCAACAGAAATTCAACTGACTTCCCCGTGCACGGCTCTACGTTGGCGCATAATACATCGCCCGACTGCATTATTTTCCCTTCAATTTTTTTTGTAATAACGAATGCCGCTTTCCCTTTACCTTCCCTAGAAATGCTGACGTAAAGCGCGCACATTGTCATTTGTTCTTAAATTCATGTAAAGACACATATGCACGCATCATAATTAAAACCTAGAAAATAAATGTATAAATAAAAGTAACCTAATTCACGTCATGAATGAAAAAATGAACAAAATCAAATCACCTATCAATGAATATCAATTAATCAAACAAAGAAGTCAACCATTATACGTTAACAGTAAAATGACGCAATAACTCACATCTCATCTAATTAATTATGAATAAACCTATCATTAATTTCATATCTAATCAATCTAATCATTAATACTTCACCTAATCATTTAAATCAAAGTACAAAAATATCACATCCAATTCAATTTGTAAAATTAATCATAATCATATCCAATAATATAACACATGATATTAGTATTAACTTGTCTCTATATCAAGATTTTAACACAGGATAACAATACGTGTAGTGAAATGTATATAAATTTGTAATAAAATCTCAGATTAAATTTTTTTCGGGCAGCCAAATCAGGGCCATTTTTTCGTATAGCACAAAACGGATTGTGTACCTTCTTTTTTTTATGAATGGTCTAGGGCTGCTTTTAACCAGTGACACATGTCCATGACAATTTATGTGATCCGAAAGTCGATTTTTTCTTGTTTTTTATAAAAATAAATGGTAACATCATGAGGCGCGCATTTTAGGGTTTCCCAATTTTTTTTATTGATGGGTCCATTTTTCGATGTAAATTCCGAAGAATATTTAATTAATGACATTCATTTATTTATGCGTACAAAACAGGCAAAACGACATAAATTTTTGAGTGCGTGTAATCGGCAATAAAATATAATAATCTATATATATATATAATTAAAATGGTTTTCTTCGGTCGCACGTTACGCAAAATGAGGCTATGACTAATTGATGCAGGATCGTCTGTCCATCTACAGATCAAGTCTATTTATATAATAAAAAAAATATAAAAGTATGTCTGTATGGATGTTTGTCACACACTGATGGTTGGAGGGATTGTAATCGGGACTGTGATCATTCGACGCGAAACCGTTTGTAGACGGATATCGGCTATTTATAAATGCTAGTTAAAATGGTATTTATACATTTCGTTTTAGTTTCTATGTTTGTTCTAGTATAAATTGTAATTTGTTATTACTGCAATTAATTCCCAAAGAAGGACAAAGATCGGTACTGAGATCGGCATTGAAATCGAGAGCGGGATAGGGAGTGGACCCAACAGTGGAACCAGAATTGTTATCGAGAATAGGACCGTCATTGCGATCAAAATTGACAGCAAAATCGGCCGATGTAGAAGATGAAGAAACTTATTCTAATCTATGTCCAAGGGGGCGAAACCGAGAGCACATTTGAATAATAAAAAAAAATAATAAATTTAAATATACGCCCAGAGGATCGAGCAGGTGACCACTAGAAATACTACATATCCGAAAGCAACTACCATTAGTCTGTATATATGTTTGGTACTTTTTATAGTTAAATCATTTAACGTAGTATGAAAAAGAAAATATATAGACAACTCGAGGCTAACCTAAGTAAGTTACTGCAAGAGCCATGCAGTGGTCGACTCGGCTAGAGTACGGGAATGGGCCGATGAGACCGGTGAGATACCACATTCTTGTAGAATACAGACGTAAAGCAACAACTTCTAATACTATTATAACTATTCCGTTACGTCCAGTGAATGTGAGTTTCGGTGGCCCACTCCCTTTTCATTACCCCACTCGCCTCTATCAGCCAATTCTTCCCTCCAATAGACATTCTCTGGCGTTGCGAGTTTCCATGGGTGGCGACGATCAGGTGTTCATCGCCACCCATTGACACTTGCAACTCAGGAGCAAACGAATATGCATGGGTGGCGTTGACCAGGTGTTCATCGCCACCCATGCATACTCTTGCTCCTCAAATATATTATAAAATAATTCTAAATTAATTTACTTTACAACGTCATGCAACAATGCATTTAATCGAATCTCGAATCCCGGTTCTTCTTCCTATCTTAGTCTTAAACCTGATCTCCATATCGATCTTGGTTTAGTTATTTACTATGAAATTATTACAGTATTAGATCCTTTTATTATCAATATCTTTCAAATGAAGTCATCCAATCCTCGTCATCCAATCGGAACTTGAAAAATGGATCAATGGTTTTTGATAAACATAGCCCTTTTCGCCATTAAAGTTATTCGTGTCATATGTAGTACCGTAACGTAACATCAATTAACTGCTCTGTTGCTGTACGACACAAAATAGGTAAATTGCGTTTTTAGTATAGTTCTAGTATTCTTAGTATTTACACTTTTAATGGTTATTTTTGTTGACAAATTTACTCTTATTTAGCATACCTGTTCAAGGACATTATTATGCCTGAACTACTATATGATTAACTTTTATAAATATTTATACAACACTTTCTTACCGTTTATATAATAAAAATAATACACGAAATTGCGAAAAATCAAAACAATATGTTATTTTTACATGATATCGCGACACACCACGTCACTATCGATGACACTTTGACAATTGCCTAACTATGAAAAGGAGACAAACGGCCTTGTTCTATAAGATCTCTCTCCCAGTTCCTGTCACTCTTGTTTTTAGCGAAAGCATATTTTTGGTCTTAATATAATGGGCTATGAGGTATTTTTGGCATTGTTTATTTTTACAGTATTAAGTTCTGTTTAATTGTGAAGTCAGTGGCTTTTCCCCGCTTAAACTTTTATTTTGCAAAGGCATCAAAACAAGTACTAGTAGCAAATGGCACCACTGTCTAATAGGTATGTCTTAGGTAATTGATAATAGATAAGAGATTCGTAAATTATGAAACTCCTGAAAAATAATTTTGTTCTTACCAATGTCGTTTCATTAGGCAAAGACGTAGTTAAGCCTTCTTAGGACATTTTTGTCTATGATTTTGTTCCTAAAGTTGGTAGTTTGAATATAAATATAATTCTGAAGTGTCACTAGAGCTAATTGAAAATTTGGCATTTTAATATAATTGAGTTGAAGTTCTAGAATTGTTTCTGACAGTTTCTTCATAATACGCATGAAGATTGGTTTTGAAAATCAGTTTTATAGTACTCTTAAGAATCTACTATATCCAGAAACTGTATTATCTTTGCAATAAACAAAGGGTTTTTGAAAACAAATGCCATTTTAATTATATGTTTGTAAATTAGCGCCAAAACGGTGATTGGTGTCATGGCGTCTGCTTGTGACGTCACGCCTATGTATTTGGATTGTAAACACGCCTATGTATTTGGAGCCAAAGCAAAGAATCAGATATATTTTATTCAGACATGGATTCGAAATTGTATAAGTGGTATACCGTTCCTCAGGGCGTTAATACGTCATTAAAAACCTCTAACAAATTGTTTGTTTACGTGTCACACAACAAAAGAATAAGATATAATGGATCTTGCATGGTGAAATCCAAAAGTCATATACCTAAATTCTCCTTTTTATTTCTGTGAAGATCCTTTTGACTTAAGTTGTTACTTTATATCGTATATTTTATATGGTGTGTGTCTTTTATAAGTGATTTAATATTATCATGTGATAATATTAAATACGCCGACAAGGCGAATACAATAACGCAAAAACCAAATCGATATCTTCATTAGATCAGATTTTATGGCCAAAAATAAGTAGAGCCCCACTTTTAAATATTTACCGAAATCGATAGGCAAGCATATGTTATATAATAAAAACATTATTTAAATAACATAACCTCTAACACTAAACATACATCAATCGGTGCTTTTTTAAATCGATTGCAAATGTTAAATGATTGGTTTAAAAGATTATTAATATTTTACTTATATTGTAGTTTTCACATTTATAAATTCTGGGTCAATAGTAATCACGAATTACTCTTTAAATACAGATTAAAATAAATAATAAATGTAGTGATCGTTGAATTTCGTACGAATTTTATATAATAGCGACAGTTTGTACATAGAGGTGACGTAATTCAATTTGATTGGTGTTCAACTGAACGTGGCGGACGTCTGTATTGTGTAGTTTCATTTTATTAAATAGATTAATAATCTCGCCTTGTAAATGAAAATAAATATTTATTTCAAAATATATTAAGTGTATTACAGGACATAAATGTATACTTAATAATATACTAAAAGAATCAAATTATTGTAGTGATTCTTGTTTACTGTCATCATGCCAATTCTACACATTGCGGAGTAGCGTCAACCTCACGCACATCTCAATTCTGAATATTCCCAGTGCCTAATAACAAAAAGCAATAATATTGTTGAATTTATTATAGTCTACAAATTTTTGAGAATAAAAAGTACAAAAATTTGGAAAATCCAAAAGTGGACGCCATGTAATGTTTTTATTTATATTGAGAAGAAAAAATATTGAAGAAAATATTATTAATACGTTATTGCAACAATTACAACCCAATGTCTCCGAAATAAATAACAAAGTAGAGATATATTAACGTACTATTTGAGGTAACCACCTATTGTTGGAGTCCCCTTGGTCTGTTATCTAATTATATTTTTTATTAATTATAATTTAACGACACCGAACTAGACAATAATTTTTATTAGGAAATTGTTTGCTGTAATTTTAAAGTTAATAAAGACAAAGCTAAATTAATGGATTTTTTCACAAATTTTTAAGTTTTGCACAACTGATTGACGGGATCAGTTTTGTGAATTATTCGATCTTATTACATTAAATCATTTTTTGAAGCTGACATAATTAATCTCCATTACATTATTTTAACAATGATATGCAATTTTCCCTATTTTCTTGTACTAACGTAAGTAGGTACAGAAAATTTTTCGATTGTACTGCATTCTTAAATGTTTTTGCGTTATCAGTCGTGCAAAATATTGTATTTATGAATTCTCTAGTAGCATAATAATTACCTACGTGATTAGGTGTTATATATACTATGAGTAAGTGTTATAGGTGGCTTGTAGTAATATTTTTTGTTTATCTGTTATAACTTTTTTTTTATAGTTCTCGACATTTTAATTTTAAACGTTCAAACATGATTTATATCGACGTTGACGTCTCTTAAAAATCCTTATCATGATATTCACTAAAACGTCAAGGCAAAGCTGTATTTTGATGAATGTATCCAACTAGTATTAGCATTCAAATGGTTGATATTCTTTAAAAAAATCGGAAAAACGGTTGACCCTGCGGGCCATCTCCAAAACTTCCTCCTATGAGATATATATTTTGATGTGTTTTTGAAATAAAATACAGTTTTCTCGATGCTCATAGACTTATCTTTTAGTTTTTCAAACTTAAAAACTTAAAAAACAACAGATCTTATAAGCTTTTCTTGAAACTTTTTGCTGTTTTCAAGCTCAAACACTTTAAAAATATACCTAGTAGTAAATTGTTGATTTTGAGCTCAAAAAATCGATTTTTATACCATTTCAAGCTCTATGAACTCAAGAATATAATTTCAACATATGTTCAGCTATTCAAGTTCAATCATTTAGATTTATTAAAATAATTAATTTTAAACTAACATATTTATCGAACGTGTTGTTGAATTTTGATCTGCTTTGCGACATTTAACGTAATTTTTAAGCAAAGACCGTTGACCGATACCAAACATCAATACAACAAGAAGTTTAGAAGTAAATTAGATCAAAACCTTTTTTGTTAAATTTTCTTTAAGATATCTCTTTAATAAACAAACGGCAGTTTGCAATGATGCAGTTTGCTACGATCTACGTCGGTGAAGAAGCATATGAAAAATTGAAAAAAAAAATTCAACACGCACACACACACAAACCAACCTGTGGATTTGGATATCGGATCGAATTTCTTATCTTTTTAATTGCATATGCAGCACAGCTAAGCCTTTTCGCCAACTCACGGATATAAGGACCCCATTGTAGTTTATTACCTAAAGTAACTCACGGAATAACGGTAGTGTTAATAAGCTCTAATTCTTCGTTTCTTATGGAAATAGTATTAGATCCATGTTTAACAATCAGAAATGAGAAGTCAGACATTTAGTTTTTTTCCTATTAAAAAGGATACTTAAACTATTTTTCAATTTTGGAGATATCAATGTTCACATCATCATAATCGAGTTGATGCTTTTAACTTTGATTAATAAAATGCGAACAGTGCTATCTCAAGAACATCCTAGACAACATGAACGGACCGGGGATTGAATTATGTAGCGCCTCCATGCATACCATGGATTGACGTCAACCCTCTGAACCCTGTTAGTAAATGTAACGTCAGGAGGTCGAGTGCACGGCCCGTAACACCAATATATAAGGTTAGGTATTCCCTATATCGCCTAGACGACCGACAGTCTGAAGTTTCTAGCTAATATATGATCGACGAAATTCAATGGCGATGCTTATGCTTGGTGGAATGAGTTTTCGGGGAAAATATTCAAATGTTTCTTTAGGTGTCGCCTAAAGTTAGAACAATTGACCGCAAAAGTCTGATTACGACCTTTCATATTCTTAACTTCAAATATTAGAGAATTATTGTATAAAATATCACCAGTCATTTTATTTTAAAACGAGTGTCCAAACGTGTTAGGTCCAATTTTTAGAAACGATAGTCTACACTGCAGCATGCAGTGCTGGGTATCATGATGATGATGTTTTTTTTTTTTTTTATTATAGGTGTTAGTTCTATAATTCAGGTTTATTAGACAAGTTGACTGTCAATAAAATATGTAAAATAATCTTATACTCTGTAAGTATCGTACTCTCACCAGGAAAAAATGCTTCATAATCTCGTATGGGAAACCTATTGTATTTTAATATCTATAAACAGTTTTTTATCTGGTAAATAAATTGTTATTTTATGAAATGAAAACTTGAAAAACATGTTTTCGTTAAATTGTGTTTGAATCATTCATGTTTTATTTAATGACGAAATGAAATACAAATACAAATATGTTTTATTTATATTAATTTTATTTCACGAGAAGCTATTGTCAAAGGTTTTTTGTAATATTCGTGTAGTATTCAATTGTAATAAAATACAATTGTCACAGGCGAACGAGTGAATTTTTTCGTATATTTCCGTTACAAAAGCTGTTCTTTTGTAATATAATAATCTCTAAGGATAATCCCTAAGTTATCCTTATAACTTAGGGATTAAATTCAGCGATATCTACCACAATTCAATTACATCTACCACAGTTTCAAGAGTGTTGTTCAGGAGTGTTTCATCGAATGCAGCGAGATCTCAAAGGACACTATTTTGAAAAACATGAATAATAAAAGTAACTTGCTAGTTTGTTCAATTTTTGATATTCTAAGGGACTTTCAGTTTAGCCCACGTATCGGCATCTATATTTGCATATATTCAGTTTGTCTGAATTTTATCATAGGATCGATGTTTTTTACGTAATACTTTTTATATTAACGATAAAGTCTCGAAATCATTATATTCTCTGGCAATATATTTTATGAACATTCGTAACATTCTAATCAACGTAACCCCAGATGACACCTGACCGACATCTTCACCGAACCGCCCGCCGGTTGTAGTGTAACACAAGCGTAACATTTTTTTCGTGAGCTCGCTGCAACAAAGGCCAATTTATTTGAGTAGGGCCACATTCGGTTGTTTCCAAAGCGTATTCACGGAATGAGTTTTGACAAGCGGTTGCCAATGAGTTACAGGAGATAGCCCCGGAACTTCCGTCCGCCGGGAGCGGCCCGGGCGCGTCCGGGGGCGGCCTCGGGGGCGCGCCCGGACGGGGCCGAACTTTATTACGACCGCACAAATAACTGCCTCTATTTTTGGGAGTTATCGCGCGGCGGACGGCGCGAAAGTTGCAGATTACCCGCACCGGTCACTTGAATAATATATCGGTGTTGTTCGGCGGGACCCCGTCGCTGATCGGCCGTAGCGAAATTTCCAGTCTTTCTTGCTTTTTCGATTTTTTTTCTTGCGCGCGGCCGCGAATCGACCAACATACGTTTCTATTGTGAAACTTAAAATTCTGTATGTGTAGAACTCTCTCAATATTTTTGACATGTTTTTTTTTAAATCTTTTAAGGGATCAATGATTTATACTCACTTTTAAATAATATTTGGCGTTTATGAGGATTTCCGACGTAATTTTCCGTTTAGAAAGGTGAGATTGAATACTGGCGAAAACTGTATTTACGAAGCATAATAACTCCGCTATTTTCATATCGATGATAAGATTGTACAGACCTCCGTTTAATTTTCATAAAGAAATCAAAGATAGTTTTTAATAAAGTAAGGACGATTTTTTGTGTTCTTTAATAGGTATTTAAAAATTTATAAAAGAGTCTTAAGTGACTTTTTATCTCAGATGTAGGTACAATTTATGTTTATTAGCTTTCAAAGTCGCTAATTTGTGTTTGCTCTTCAGCTTTTGTTGTTGTGAAAAAAAATGAAAAAACAATAACTATTAATACCGACTATGATTGAACATACGTAATGAGGAATATATTACCTAATTAAGCGGAATGATATAAGAAATAATTTTCATTAACATGGATGTAAATTTTGTTACAAAACACAATAAGGACAGCCATTTTATAATTAATAGTGAGATTCACATTACAACATCGCTACATTACATTGTAATTTATATTATAAGCCCTTCATAATTATGTAAATAGTCTTGTTTAAATTAATTAAACAATGAGCTTTTAACTTAAGTCAATTCAAGCTACTCGATAGGTGCTTTGGATAGCACATTGAGCTACCGGTCCTAATATACCTCATTGCATTGGAGACAACGATTGTTGGCGGCTACCGAATCGTATTGGGCCAACGCGGAGTTCTTAAGTTGAGAACTTCTTAATTAGAAAACAAAATTGTTAGAGAGTCTCAGTAGTGGGAGTAACTATGAATAGTTACTCCCACTTACTATAATTAAACTTAATAACAAACTTATTTATAGCTAAGCGTAGACGATAAATGTCGGCGTTTTACTTTCGAACGATAAGGTGGCGAGCAAGTAAAAGTACCCCGGCTAAAGGAAAATCGAGAAATGAGCTTTTGAATTATTTCAAATTAAACCACATACCTGTTCCGTGCCTTGAAGTTTCGTAGTGCGCCTGAGTTGTGACCCCTGTCGTCTTGTTTCCTGCAAGTGGACTACACATCTGAAGGGAAATGCAAATTGTTGCTAAGGAAAACTTTGAGTAAAACTTGCCGTTTCCAGTATAAGAGGCAAAAGCGGTTGTTTTTCAATGTGTTCATTCTGAACGCGTGCTCGTTTGCCCCTTGAATATGCCATGAAAGAATAGTTATTGAGTTTTGCGGGGGCAGATTGAAACTGAATTTTTATACATCTTTTTTTTTTTATTACACTGTTACATTAATACAAAGCGATTGTCCGTCCGTTAACGCGATGGTCGATTTGCCAGGTAACAGCCTACAGTTTCAAAAGATGAAATATGTATTATATCAATATTGAATAACAAAATATATATAAGAACATTGACGATCTGTTTTATATTAGCTTGTTATACGATGCAATACAAATAGCTGTCGATTAAAATAACTGTCCATTATATTGACGAAATTGTTCGAAGGATTAACGATTAGTATTTATTGGAATGTATACCTCTTGATGTAGTTATATTTATTATTATAGCATGTGTCAAATTGTTTCTAATAGGTTTTTTTTAAAATTAGCATTTTATTTTCATATTTTCTGTCTGGTCTATATTAAAACTATAAGACTTTCATAATCATTAATACTATTATTTATACAAATTGTAAATATAGAAAGAGTATCATACATATTATCGCTAGAATTTTTCAGCCTGTAATCGCTATAAATGTAATGTATTTATAAGAACAAAAATTTTTAGCATTAACGACGTGTTATATTTTACACAAAATTTTTCTAGTCATTTATTTTAATATTACTTGTCGAGTAACTTTGAGAAAGCTTTAAAAGCAAACTAATGGACTGACAATTGAATTATAGTCAAAAAGATTTTTTTTGTTGCAAAGTGAAAATAGTTCTGATAGCTTAATGATATGTAGTTATCTTATATAATTTATCGTTATTTCAAAACTGATTGTAACGTAATCTTTAATATGCAAAAAGTTAGTTATCTTATATAATTTATTGTTATTTCAATAACTAATTGTAACGTAATCTTTAATATGTAAAAAGATTTATAAAGACCTATACAATGTAGTGCGAAATCTCATTTTAATCAGGTGCCAATCTCTAAAAACGAAAACCATAAAATCTGTAGCAAAAGCGGATAAATTGTTGTCTAGATTTAATGAAATGCAAACATTTTCCGAGAAGCAGCATCGCTGCAGCCAACACCGAGCAATGCTTAACTTTTACTACGAGAAAATTAAAAAATTCTGTTTTACAAAATTTGTAGTGCATAAATTTAATTTTTATTCTATTACTTTTTAATATAGTCTCATTTTCCATGGTTCGTGCTGAAATATTTGAAATTTAGTTTATAATTTACTTTAACATTGAATAATTTTCTATACAGGATTTAACAACAATTTGATATTTATGTATTATAAGATGGATAAAATATTGCATTGTAATAAAGAAGTTATGATTTGATTATCAATCAATTATTAATTGGTTTTCCGCCCGCGGCTTGGTCCACGTTAGCGCACATGCACATAGCATTAGAACACTTACAATATGTTCCTTCCTCTTTTATATAGAAAGAGCTTGGTATCAATCCCAACCGCGTTCCTGCTTCCAATGCTGGTACGGATGTGTACTTGATTTTGATCCCATTGACGCTCTTGCTTCTAATTTCGATTTGAGACTCGGCTTCGATCCCAGTCTCGTTTTTAATTTCGGTCTCAGTTCTGGCTTTCGATTCTACTCCTTCTCCTATTTTCAGTTCCGATACCTCTCATGGTTCCGACTCGCACAAAACCAGAAAAAATGTTAGTATCAAAATAATGTATAAGCTATATTACTCTGACATAGTGTAGCTTTCTATGTTGTATAAGAATTTTCATACTTTATACAATCCCACTAAACCCCACGACGATAACTTATTTTCCTGCATGACGTGCGATTTAACTTAAATGAAGCCTATAATTTGCTCCAAGCCAAGATTTCTCTATCCGTGAAAATTGCATTAAAACCCCTTCAGTAATTTCGGGGATGTATGCGAACAGACAGACAGACAGAGAAAGAGACAAAATTTATAAAACGATTTTTTCTCTTATACTACATTTCTCTTATCGTCCTCTCCCCATTATTCACATAGGTATACCTTCAATGTATAAAAATCTCCTTTTCATCAATTTTTCAAAGACAGTTTAGCTGATTTGAATCGTTTAAGCTGTATTTCAACGTAGCGGTCAAAGAGCTGTGGTGACTTTGTGGTTAAGAGCATCGGTTTCAGATCAGAACGTACGGGGTTCGATTCCGACAAGTGAGTTTTCAACTTAAATGAGAAGAAACGACTAGGTCCGCGAGAACACAATAGGCTTTGGAGATTACGATAGGCCGTCGGATCTTTACGTAGTCATCACGTTGGTGACAGCGGCCGTTAGAAGCCCCCAACCCTCACACCGTCAGTTCGGAGAGCTTAAGGCTGAGCAACAAAAAGTGTATTCTATTAAGGTGGATCACGATTGCGTTCCAAGTACCTTTCTATGGACTTGAAACATATTTTACTTGAAAAGTAAGAAACAATCACGTTTACGAGATCATCATCGATGTGTAACTTTTTAATGAATTTGTTTTACTTTTCAATAAAGTGATATACACACCTATATTTGTTTGCGTGTTTGCTCAAATCTACTTAATTATAAATATAAGTGGCTCATATTTAAATAGATTTGAGGGCAATCAGGTATTTTGTATCGAAATTGGTTTGTTATTTTCTTAGGTACCTAGTTCAGTAGCTTACATTGGTGTCCACTTCTCGCGATCTTCGTTTTTGGTGAGTTAGAGAGCAATCGGAAAATTTAAAGATTTTAGAATCGACTTTGGAATTTTGATCGACCTTCTCGAGTAACTGATGTAACTATGAGTCTGAATGTGGCTGCATTTCGATTAGAAATGTAAAGACCCTGTAATTATCGGCTTACCAGTGCATTCTGAAAATTCTCTAATCCGAAAATTCTCATAATTTCCCCCTTCATTATACAAAACTAGAAAGAGACGGTGTTTCCAACGATATAATACATACAATTGTTTTAAAATGTCATTAAAAGCTAGATGAAATGTAAAGTTAAATGGACTAATAATTAAACAAGTTAAATAACGTAAATTAAAAAAAGTAAAAACTTACAAAAACCATTCACTAATACGGATGGTTTTATCTCTTACACAACTATAATAAATGCAATAATAAGATATAAAACGTGTTTCACCTTTTCTTATATATACGGTTATAATTATCTTTATCTCTTTGGTTATGACGAAAATTCATGTGGCGAGACCTTCGCTTATGACAAAACTTCGCCGTCTGTCTGCATGCCACAAGTGTAGGGCAAAATGAGTTAATTTCAAATTACCTGTTTTTCAAGTAATTATAGAAGATTTACTCCCTGCTCATGGATCAATTTACTTAAAATATACCGTAACCTCATGCGTAAATGTGAATGCGATAAATAATGATGGCAATCGACATGTGAAGTTTTTCGTTTTTTATAACTAAATAGGTGGAAGAAGTTTAAATGAAACGAAGGATTCACTGTGGTATTATTTATTACATTGAAACTAACGCTCAAACGATCGGCATAGTTTTAAGTAAGACTGTCAACTTATTTTGTATATGTGATAGAATTAATCGCCTCGATAACTAGCGATACATTGACGCTGTTCTACCAGGTTTTTTGTATACTTTTTGAGTATACATTTCCTTTGACCAACATTAATATAAAAAATGTATAAGTTAAAATTTGTAGAACAAGGGGGTTACAAAAGAGACCGAGACGCCTGATTGATCTTCCTCAATATTCACGATTGAAATATTCCCTTACTGGCAGCACATAAGTAGTACTGGGTAATCAGTAACCTAATTCTGTCCAGTTATATTATATTGTAAGGAACCTTCGGGTCGTGTCTAATTCGCACTTGATCGTTACTTTTCACACGAAAAGTGTTCAGATCTAGGCGGGCACTTATGCGCTGAAGCGAACAAACTTCCGTATAAATAAAACAGATTGGGCTAATTCTCAGATTATCACTGCGAGCCGCGTCGGAAACCGTGAGAGTAAGTTGGGCAACTTCACAAGTGGGTTACTTACTTCGATCGTCGGGCGAGAACAGTCCATACAACAAAGTTACCGCTGAACTCCAACACGAAAATAGTTTATCTAGTTGTGACAACCGTAACGGCTGTCACATCTAATATTTCACTTTTACTTCTGAGAACATTAAATAAATTAATAGCATATGAAGGTGTTGGTATATAAATAATAAAATGTTCTTTTTTTCGTGTCTTTAGTTTTATATACAAAAGACTACGATCACCGATTATTTCGTAAAATAATGCGATATTATTACTACGTCTGTATCCTACTGCACAAAGGAAATGATGACATAGTTTATTTGAAAGTATTGGACTGTCTTCCATGATTTTTAATTCTAAGTAGAGTGGATACGACGTTCAGGTGTAACAGAATTAAATATCTCATATGACGATTAATTTCATCTTATGATATAATGAGGAAACAGTGACGACACTAACTTATTACTGCTTTTATCAGTTTATAATTGGATAGTTAATTAGGTAGAGTCAATGACGGATCCAGGATTTTGGTATGGGTCCTCTGGCGCAGGCTGAACGAGGTCCAGCCCTCACCCGAGCATGCATCACTGAGTGTTTTTGTAATTCTAGAGCAAATTGAGATATACAAGATTATTTATTACTTTAACGATGCAAGAAAATATCCTATATTACATATAAATTAACACTTTATTGCGAAACAAGGCAAACGAGATACCATTAAGATCTGTGAATGTGGAGTTTTGGAATCGAATAGTAATTGGAACTCAAGGAGGCAAGGACAGTCTTCTACATGACGAACGCTCTCTCCTAAAATCGAGCTAACAGGAAATCGATCGGTGTTCCACAATAAAATAAACAGATATTATTACGACGACTAAGCCGCAAACATTAAATGAATTCTCAGTGAAAAACAAAAACCGGCAGTGATTTACTACATAATGAAAGGACCATTGAATTTATATGCAAAGTTAAAAAGTGAAGTCTACACTATGTCCAACAACTGGCAACGTTCAAAACCCTGAAAGTCTAATACTCTAACTTCGAGATCGAAGAGAGTTTTCTGTGAGTGCAAAATTATGTAGGATACGATAGACAGTCGTATGAAAACTGTTTATGGTACAAAGTTCTACGCCATTAAGATCTATGGTTCCACCGTCAAACTCTTTCAAGACGTAACAACAGCTTAAAAATTGAAAATTGTTTCAGAAAGAAAAATGTCACAGGAAGCATCGGTGTTAATATAGTGTAAATTTATTGAAAAATAATGTATACAAAATTAGTTTTTCGCTCTCGGATTCGTCTGCGCGGACACAGAATGTATTCCTTCGTCTTTTATATTAGACGATCTACCTGCCAATCTCAATGACTTTCCATTTTCAATTCTGGTCCCGGGACAGCTATTGATTTCAATGCTGATCATGCTCTTGATTTGATTTTAATTCCGGTCCCGTATTCGGTTTCGATTCCGGATCCACTTTTAATTTTGGTCGCGGTCTTGGCTCTAGATTATGTTTTCCGCCTCACTTCCAATTCCGTTACCACTATCGGTGACGGTTCTGATTTTTAAGAAACCGAGAAAAATGTTAGTATCGAAATAAAATATAAGCTGTATTTATTACTTGGGGATTATGTACTTTTCTTTTGTACATAATCCCCAAGTAATAAATACTAAACCATCTAAATACTACACCAATAAATGTTTTATTGGTGTAGTAGTTAGGTTCAATAAAAAAAATGCGGACGAAATCTCGGACAAATTCTAAAATAGACTGCATAAAAACCTTACCCGGTATTCGTTAAAACATTATCCATTGATTTCGGACAGACTAACATCGATTTTTGTATATCTACAAATTGAAGCTTTCGGCTGACACGCGCGATTACTGTAGACGCATCAATAGACAGATTTCCAAAGGCCTGCGATACGACATATGTCGCTCAATACGACATGTATTGAAAAGATAGTTGAGAAAAATAACGTCTCTAATTTTCACAGAAAATCTTTCTATTATATAAAGTAAAACGATAAAACTGAATTCTAGTAAGGGTAAATTGAGGATTTTAGACTCCAAATAGGGTGGCACAGAGTGCTTAAATTTCAAGCCTCTGCTTTAAAAAAAATCCTTGAAGGTTATGGTTCACTATTACAGTGGCGTGATTCAAACTACTCACAAATTCATTTACATTACTAACGAGAAATTTTTAATTACGGTCTAGTAACCCGGTCTTCAGAATATGAGGCAGTGTTCGCCCGGGTATTCTCTCGGTGGTGAACATTATTAATTTAACATTATTTTTTTCATCTCCACACGACTCAGGTGAACAGATCAGTAGAGGATCTTATATAAATTTATATAAATTCAGAAACGTATTTTATGTAAATTCTTGATCGTTAAAAAATATGTCGCGAGTGAGTTGACTAAAAATTACTGGCAAGACTACGACTAATTAGGAATTCGAAATGACTTTTAAACGTGGCACTCATTAGCTTAACGAAGAAATTTTATACCAATCGAAAGCCTGTAAAGTATATAAACGTAGGGTTGTCTATTTTTTTCCTGACATAAATATTGGGTTGGCGTAACTATATAAACACATAAGTCGATACTGAGAGTGTAAACGAAATTGAGAGGGAACAGTAATTAAACAAATTCAAGTGATTTTGACAAGTGAAAAAAACGAACTATTTGAATATTCTAGAGTGTTCTCATAATAGAAATTTCGATTTACTATAGTATATAAACCGAAAATCGGTGATTTCGTCAGTGTCATCATAATAACAATCAAGACATTAATTTTGTTTAAATTTATTATATCACATGTACACAATTCCAAGGCGTAAAATACTATATACAAAACTTCAAGTGGTTTCAAAAAGAAGAAAAGTAGCACGTCAAATTGAAACAGAAGAACAACTAGAAAAACGGCTTTCGAATATTCGTAAAGTGAAAAGAATTAGAGAAAATTTAACCGAAAAAGAAAGAACACATATTAATGAAGAAATGCTACCGTGAATGAGAACTCTCAGAAATCGTCAATCTGCTGATCAACGTGTAGTAAAAACTAGAATAAGAAAAGAAAGAATGACTACGTTAGGCAAAAAATGAGCTGTAACAAGTAAAATTGATAATTTAGAACTTCAGGCGTTCCATTATGATTGCAAATAAACAATCCAGTGAATATCCAAATATTGTCATGAGAAAAATGAATACGATATGCGAGTATTGTCTTGAGAGTTAATTTATAGGCGAAACTACTGGTTTGTGCTGTTCGAGTGATAAAGTCAATTTACCAGCATTAGATGTACCACCACCACAATTACTCGCATATATAAATTGAAAAACACCAGATTCCGATAATTTTCTACAAAATATACGTCGATACAACTGTTGTTTTCAAATGATTTCATTTGGAGCTTCATAAATAGGGTACGAAGAAAATTACAGCCCGGTTTTCAAGGTTCAAGCTCAAATTTATCACCGAGTAGGCTTCACTTCTGCCGATGTATAATGAAACTCCGAAATTTTTTGAAGTATGCTTCATTGCTAACAAAGAACTTGAAACAGATAAGCATTGCTCTTACATTCAGGGACTAACCACGAGATATTTTTTAAAAATTACAGCGTCTACTTCATGATCATAATCAATTAATGTGTTTAAGATTTCTCTAGACCAAATGGTTCCAGATAATTATAAAATCGTCATTCCAGCAAATAAAAGATCAGCCGGTCAACATGATCGAAGGTTCGATTCACCTCAAAGAACGAATTTACCGTAGTAATTGTTGATAACGGATGTAGTCGTCGTGATACTATTATTCAACGCCGAAGTAATAAATTGCAACGTATTTCTGAAATACATCGTAGCTATTATGCACTACAATATTCGCTAATTTTTTGACAAGGTGAGGATGGTTTTTACTTCAATATTCAACAAATCGATCCAGCTGCAAAAGTTGAAACTAATAAAAAATAAAGTCGGTATACGGGCGAAAGTTTTACGTGACAACGACTTTGAATGGTAAAATCATTTTAATGTGAATATTCATTCGTATAGTAGGAAGAAGGATGAAATAATAGTAACAATTTAAAACATTTATTTATACAAAGAATTATATTTAAAACATTAATTTATACAAAGAATCTCGCACTGAATTTCATATTAACAAAATTTTATTTTTACTTTTACACATACATACGTATTTATATACAAATATACATACAATAACTTGCAATACATTTGCAAGCTATGCACTAATTCTCTAGTGCTGCGCGCGCGGCAGACCGATCATAGTTGAGTGGGAGAGAGACGCAAGGCATTCGGCGGGCTCTCTCGTTCGGTGACTCATCGTAACGTTACCGAGCGTTACACTTTTCATAAGTGACTCCCAGCCGCAACCTAATTTACGTTGCCGTCAAAAGTATTAGCTATACAATTTTATGCTCATCGAATTATGACTATAAATGGTGAATACAATCGTATTTTAAATTGTCAGCAGTTATTTCAGCAGGCTATTGTAGATATGTATGCTAAAATTAAGACGGAAAGATTAGAATTTATTCGCCATAATCAACGAAAGTTGCGTTCAGATGAATATATCCATTTGAGAGATGATATGGTAAATGATGGAACGTCGATATCATAGGAAAATTGGTCATCTTGCCATGTACTTTTACTGGAAATCCACGTCACATGCATGAATATGCTCAAGATGCGATAACTTATGCCAGAAATACGGCCGACCAGATTTATTTATAACATTTACATGTAATTCTTCGTGATGGACTTATGCATTATGAGTCGAAAAATATAAACAATTCCGATAGCAGCCTATAACCTTCCTCAATAAACGGGCTGTATAAAGCAGAAAGAATCTTTCAATATATAACTTGTAGTCTCATGAATAGTTTAGCGCCTTCAAATATACAAAATCTTCAGTTTTATAATCTATATAAATAAAAATGTAAGTGTTAATGATACTTATATAAAATAATAACATAACGTAAAAAGTGTTATTGTCCTTTTTTTTATTTTATTCGGAAAGTATTCATTTTACACAAAGCCCATAAAAACCCATAACATCTGCAGGTTTAAAAGGTCTTTGTTCCTCGTCGCGGCAATTGGAACAATGGAAGATAAAAATTACGGAGTCCGAGGTGCTCCGAATTTTTTTTTTATCAAAGGCGCAAAACAAAGGGCTGTTTAATGATGTTATTAGAATAAAGTTCACGATAAATTTCGGGCCGTTCCAAGTTTTTTTATCGATGTTACCGCCCGAGCTCCCCGTCTGCGATGCCCAGTTAGATACTCCCTGATCGTTATTGACGCCCAACCCATGAACTACCTAATATATATCGAAATTAAGTCCAATTTAGTCGCATTCATGAATTCGGGATGGTAACTAGGTAGCTTTAACTTAAAGATGTCTATATAAAACCTAGAAAAGTAACACTATTTACGAATTTCCAATAACATAATTTGATGGCCAAAATTATTTTTCCTAAACTACTGTTTGCATCCTAATTTTATAGTTTAAAGACAAATACAAATAAATCATATGATACAAATAAATATTTTGTTATAAAAATTAAATTGATTTCTCTTATAATATGACTTTCTTACGATTACTGTGAGTAATTGTTATAAATCTTTTAGTTGAGATATTGCTCTATTTAAAGAGTTACATTAGTTTTCTCTGCATATCTTTTCGAATACACCGACAGTCTGAAAACAAATTTAAACGAAATATTTGCGTTTATTCATAATTGTTTTATTTGAAAAACCATCTAGGGTGCGACGAGATAAACAGCCAGCGACGAATTTTAAGAGCTCTGGATTTCATCTGAGAAGCGTGATAGGCATTTTCTTCACTCGTGTGCGCACGAGCTGACTTAGTGATAAGGTACTCTTTTCACCTGCTTCCTTTTAAAGAAAATAGCTCTTACCTGACACACCTTTATTTAACCCCAAAAAAAGTAAAAATAAGTAAGCAATAGACTTATTATACATAGATCTTTTCGTACCTCACAACATAATGGGATACTTATGTGATTTATTAAAAATAATGTTTTCAGTGATTTGTAATTTCAAGACTATTTATATGTAATGTATAGATACAAATTATATCATTATTAAATACTGATAATTAATATTCAATAACACAATTTATTAACCTTTTGCATAATATTTTATAACCATAGCTGATTAATAACACATAATTCACATAAAAACCATTGTACAGCTAAACGGTTGTGTGATATTTTTTTTTTTGCGTGATAACCCGTTTTTGCATATATATATGCAAAATATATGCTAATATATATATATATATATATGCAGGAGTAAGGTTATTGACTGATTTAATTCATCATATTATTTCAAAAGCTACGATCATGAAATTTGGTCAAATTATTACAAACTACTAAGTTTATATAATGTAATGGACCCACTCACAAATGATCATTAAAAATTACCCTTTTAAGGTATATAAAAGGAGGAGTTTAATTTTGTATATTTTTGGGTTCCGTAGTTAACAAGGAACCCCCGTAGTTTCATTATCTCCGTCCGCCTGCCTATCTTCTGTCTGGCTGCGACTTAGCTCGGAGACTCTTAATACTAGAAAGCTATAATTTGGTAAAAGCTTTTGCCTGTGATAAAAAAATTAATTATGTACATTTTGATACCCATTTGTCATTAGTAATAGCAATATCTAATGGCAGATCAAGCGCAATTGTAGTCCAGAACTTGCGACCGTAGACCGGGGGCCTTATTACGTAAAAGTAGAAATCGATTGCGATTCCGGAATCGATTTGTGAGTCGAAATTGTTAGGTATAAAAAAATGTTATTCTTATACGCAATTTTGAGTGACTTTAAAGAGTCAGATTAAATTTAAACTTTGCGCAATTATCGAGGATCGATAGCTGTACAATAATATGGTATAATTGAACTGATCTGATGAATGAGCCAGAAGGTAGGCACAGGAACACTATAACGGAATGACATCTCCTAGTCGTATTTGAGCTTGTTAGAGTTCTCTTGAGATGTACTCTCCACCATGAGTAATTTTCAGGGTCTGATGATGGAGCCAGAAGGTAAGCACTAGTACTCCATAATAGAACAACGTAACTTAGTCGTATGTGTTCTTAATAGAATTTTTTAAGTGGACTTTGGCCATAATTGGCTTTCAGGGTCTGATGATGGAGTCCGACGGTTGGTACCGGAATTAACATATCATAACGGAACAATATATCCTAACCATATTTGGGCTTGTTGGAATGGCCCTGAAATGGATTTTGATCACGATTGACTTTCAGGGTCTGACGATGGAGCTTCCAAACTTCCAGCTCCGTTATCAGACCCTGAAAGCCAATCATGGTCAAAGTGTATTCCACGAGAATATTAACAAGTCCAAACATGGCTAGGTTGCGTTGTTTTAGAATTCCTGTGCCTACCTTCTGGCTCCATCATCAGATCAGTCCAATTATACCATATTATTATAAATTTTTAGGTCCTCGATAAATGAGTAAAGATTTTGTTTAATCTAACGATTTACATAAAAAAAATTATTATTCACTTTGTATGAAATACGAATGACGGAAAATCGATTGTAAATCACTTGAGAATCGCTATAGACCAGTCTTCGGTTTGAGAGCGTAATTCTCGAATAATTGCGAAATCGCGATCCCTAACGGTTTTTGAATTCAAATATGCGATTAAATTTCATTATTATAATTTAGTGATTTCATTGTAGAGGCAACACTGTTAATAGAAAGACAATTAGTATTTCGAAATATCAACTTGGGAATTAGTAAAATAAATTTAAAATCCTGCGAAATCAGAAATCGATTTCTTTTAGGTAATAAGGCCCCAGGATTGTGATCGGGATCAAAATAGGGGCGAAACGGTCTCAAAGTATTGAATTGTATTACGCATTTTTTGAAATGTAAACACATGCATTCCCAAAAATGATTTGATCGTGAGCGCATACAGATGTCTTAAATCGAATTTTAAAGGGTGACAGCAAAGCAAGAAAAGGATCGAGATAGTGATCGACATTGTGATCATTCGATGTAAAAGACGGTTTGGTCGGAATCGAGCTCAGAATCAAAAACGAGAAAGGGATCAGATCCGACAACAAATCCACCGATACCAACATCAATACAACAAATGAAGGAATTTGTGCGCGCACCTCGCACTTATCAATAAGGTTAAAACGTCTTTTGGGATTGGCAGTAATTAGACACATTTAGTTACTAAATTCACAAAATTCACTTTCGTGCTTAACTTAGCTTCAATCGCACTGACCTACATTTTTTTTTAATGTCTTGCTGTCATTATATATCTTTTCCGTATATTTATTAAAAAATGTCAAATTATTAATTAAATTTTTATATAGAACAACATACCTTTACTTTTTTTTTTGTTTTACTATAAAATATAGGGCGAGATTCTACTCTTTTACGTAAGATAAAGTAAGTTTAATACTGAAAAAGCACACAAAGTTTCGGCTCACAAGTACGTATGTTATATGAAACTAAGTCTCCCAGGGTAATACGAGACTCTTTTGTATTTCAGCCGGTATTCGTTTCTCAGATATATTTCGAAGTTTATCGGTTTTCTTGTACAGTGGAAAATATTTGAAGTGCTTTCAGCTATTCAAACATTAGAAGTTTGTACGACTGTGTTTGGTTGTATTACGTATATGAATCGTATGTCTATAACTATCTTACTTATTTTATGATTAACTGCCCGTTAAATATCCAGTTTTATTTTTAATAAAAAAAATGATATTATATTGGATAATAATACAGTTTGTACGTAATAATATGCCACTTATCTTGTAATATATGTATATTTGTGTTGCATTTATAAATATACAAACCAAACTAACTTTAATATAGAGATGTTCAAAAATATTTTAAATATAGTAAGATACTTACACCCACAGAATGTGTTGTGCAAATTAGGTATGCAGAGCCTTTCCTATCTGTGTTTTCGTACATATTTTGAAAATTTCAGCCATACTCATAACGAACCCGAAAAATTGAGATATATTTTTGTTAAAAATGAGTTTGAGAGGTGGTGGTGAAAGAAGCCCTTAATCTTATAAATAAATAACATTATATATTGTGGGATGGTACGGAACCTACGGCGGACGAGTCCAACTGGCACTTGGTCCGCTATTACTTAGAACTGCTCGCATTCGCTATTCCACAAAAAAATAAACAAAATTGTTAAATAGACATCTAATTTCTTGTCCTCTTGATAAAGTGCTTGTTTATGAACATTTTAAAAAGATAGCTGTGTACAGTCAACCAAAATTCTAATATTTGATTAAAAATTGTCAAATTGTCTGTATGATTTGAAAGAGTATGAGTGTGGACTAAGGATAGATGAGTTGTCTGTCAAATGCCTCCTGTACGCCAACGACCAAGTAATCCTAGGGCCGTCGGCTTGCGGGCTGCAGGAGATGGTAAATAAAATGTATAATTCTGTTAAGAGAAGGGGTATGAAAGTAAATGTCGGTAAGACTAAGGTGATGTTGTTTAAAAGGGTCGAAAGCACGACTGAACGCGATATAGAAGGTTAGAAAGTCGAACTAATGAAAAAGTTTGTGTACTTGGGTAGTCTGTTATAAATGATGATAAACATGATAGACATATCGAAAGGAGAGTGAATGCGGGAAATAAATGAATGGGGCCTTGCTCGCTATTATGAATAATAAAAGCGTCTCACGACAAGCGCGTTTGACTATCCATAATGGGGTCCTAATCCCTACGCTTACGTATGGTAGTAAAAGCTGAGTATAACAGAAGAAAAATGAAAGTAGAATCATTACAGTGAAGATGCGATCGCTGCGTAGTATGTGTGGAGTGTCTCGTAAAGATAGATATGGGAACAGCGGTGTTATAGAGCGATGTGGTTTGAAGAAAGATGTGGTGACTAAAGTGGAAAGAGGTAGGTTGCGGTGGTTTGGCCATCTGGAAAGGATGAGTGAAGGTAAACTGACAAAGCAAATCTATAGAACGAAAATGTGTAATCGAAACGTAAGGGTCGCCCTAAAAATTCCATGCCGACCATATTGGTGGAATTTTAAAAAAGGACCAAATTTTAAGCACACGAAACCGACGAGCTTGCATGAAAAGATTCATGCAAGACGTCAGTGAAGCAAGAGAGATGTGCAAAGATCGTACCATGAGGAAATATATAGTCTCTGCCTACCCTTCTATGAAATAGGCGTGAGTTTATAGTGTTTATTATTATTATTAATTGTCAAGGAATTTTTGGATTCGAAAAAGTTAAAAGGTGACTTATATTGATGAGTTTTCTAAAATTACCGTACCGATTTAAGATACAACAAAAAATAATCCTTGGCAAACGGAATAAACACCAAATTTCTAAATGAAAATATTTTAAAAATATTTATGTAGTGATATAAATAGGCCGTAAGTTATATTAATTAAAACTAAACTATTTACATTACTTTTTTATTCACAAATGTGAGGTCCTTTTTCGGGATATCTTTTAACAAATAGTCACTTTTAAAATGTTTTCACTTCAGAACAAACTTGCAAAGTGACTTTTTGTTTAAATTAAATTTAACAAGTGAGCGATAAAAGGGCTAGTCTTTATTGTTATTCTTATAAATGCATGCCTATTTCCCAAAAGATTAGTCTCTCTACACCTTTGGTAAATATATTAAAGATTTCTACACAGTAAGTTTTAGCTTTCTCTCTTACTTCATTGACATTCTTTAATTTTTTCATGCAAACGACATCGATTATTGGTGCTTAGAATTCAGCCCTTTATATTATACCACCAATTTGGTCTGTTTACGCTCTCTACATTTATTTTATCAGTCTACTTGCATTCATCCATTCCCTTATTCTATTCTAGTCACGACATCTTCCTTTTAACTACACCGCTCTCTGGCATCACTGTTACTACATCTATGTTTCAAAGACCCTCCACACACATTACGCAAAGATTGCATCTCCACTGCATTGATTTTACTTTCATTTTTCTTCCACCACACCCCACTTTCACTACCGTACATAAGCGTAGTAATCCAGACCCTCATTATAGATAGCCAAATCCGCTTGTTGTAAAACTCTTTTAGTAGTCATAATAGCAAGCAAGCCGTCATTCTATTTTAAGCTTTTTCCAGATCTACGAAAGTTCAAAAGACATTTTGACCCTTAACTAAAAGGTTTTTTATGATATTTCGTAGAGAAAAAGCAGTTTCTAAGAAACAACGTTGAAGATAGAAATTATTACAAATTAATATATTTAAAGACGCATAGTATTAAAAAGCTTTCAAATCGCCGTATCGAGGCGGATATCCACACAATCCCGTTCAGCGGAAGCATTACCGCTGTTTTCCATTTTCTAGAGGAAGCTGAAAATTGAATTATTAACGGCGTCATGACAGAAAATTGCCGTAAACGCCGCAAATTCACAAGAACCGACGATTTATGCCGACCGCTTCACCCCCTTTTTAAAGTTAATGTATCATCAATTTACTAATCCTCATATTGCATTATCACCGATACATATTTTAAGTACAACGATGCCTCAATTTTTAAGCATTTGTCAACATAGGTTGCCATTAAAAGAGCAAATTGTTGATAAATTCTGAATTAACGTACGATAAGCTCACCTTTATTTGCTATTAGAAAAGTTTTTGCTAGTCACACTACATGTCTGTCTGTTCCAGTAGACTTTATCAAAATAATGAAACCTATATAAACACTTGAACTTTTAATGAAATATTACGAGAGATATATACGCCAAAACTACTGAGATAATTTTCAGTCTATTATTTAATAATGGCAATTTAGGCACCATAGTGAATACTAGTTATTTAATGGTAAATTTAATAATAGAATGTATTTGAATTCAAATATTTTTCTCTTTAACATGTTTATTTTTGTGAGAAAATGATGGGAATTTACTTGCAACGATAAAACTCTGTCGACGTGACTTTCACGTTATGATTTGCTATAATAACAAAAAGGTTTAAAGCCTCAAGTATATTTTGTACTCTTGGTTACTACTTTTATGAAGTCTGCTTGTTTATGAGTGACCGTTTTTGATAGGTTTTGCGAATTTTTTAAAAGGACCGGGAAGCTTTGAAGATAACGCGTATAAAGGTCGCCAGCCAACCACAATCACTCAATAAAATATTCTAGTAGTTGAAAAATTGATTCGACCGAACCAAAAAATTACATATGTAGAGCAGCTTGAGCAAGTTATTAGATCAATCAACAAAATCGCCGTGAGCGAAGTAGATAGAAACAAATGGTCGCCACTTTTTTTTCAAACTCTTCTTTTTGTTTATATAATGCTACAGCATCAAAAAAATAGTTAATTTCGAATGATATGTGATAGTTTGTGCCCCAACAGAATTATCAACTTGGTATGACAAGCAAATTCACGAATTCTTTAGTCCCACGACAACGTCACGCCATACACCTTCGCCAGATCACTTGATTTTTTTTTTATTTCAAAAATGTATCTGTCCTACCTCACCCATCATATTCTCGTAACTTAGATATGCGATTTTTATATGTGTTACAAAATCAAACAACAATTGAAAGACAAGAGATTTTACAGTAAGGAAGATGCCCTACTTGTCCGTAATTTGACCATTTCTAAGGTATCTTAAAGGAGTGATTACATATACAATTCAAGTAATTTAAAGGCATGGAAAAAATATACCTATTCGAGGTGACCACATACTTTTAAAAAATAAATATTAATAATAAATAATGAATATTATAATGTTTTAGTATCTAGTTTTTTTAGCATACTCTCCGTATTAACGGAAGGATATATGAAGTTAGTCCACATATCCTGTACATTTGATTCCGATAATTATTTTAATTCCAGAATAAATCCGATCCCAGTTCGGATCACATCCTATTATTTTTTTTGCAAACCCTCTTAGCATGGAGATCACAGACTTTATTGTATCATATCACATTTTTTCGGTATGGTTTTCATAGTTCAACATTACCAAACTTTAATTTTATTAATTTTAGTTTTAATATCTTTAAGTGATGCTAATGTAGCGATATACTAGTGGAGATTTTTAAAAGGAACTATCCATCTACCCTAAAGAAATACATAAATATGTATCCAAATAGTAGACATCCCGGTTCCCCATATATTTTTCCGCCCCTGTATCATGTCGACCACGGCCCTTGTGCATCTATCTCATTCCTAATTGCCAGATCTATTTACATTATTTTAATTTATTGCTTTCTTATTCTATTACAAAATATTATTTAATAATTTTCCATTTAATACTCATTCTATATCTACATTTACATTCATTAGTTATTTTTTAACTCAAATACATTTTTAAGTTTTATTTACATTTTCCCTTTACTAACTCAAAACTAATTCTTACAATTATTTCTGATTTTCCCTGTTATTTTATTCTTGGTCAGTCATATTATTTTCAATAATTGCATATATTTAGGTAGATCTATATAATTCCAATTCTCTGATCACATATATGGTAAACACTGTTTCAGCTATCCGTCTACACTTCCTGATTCTTTCCAGTGTTATATGATATTTATTTTTTTGCATTTATCTACAACTATACCGCAATACATTAAAAAATTATGCCTTTTAAATGGGTTTTCTATTATTTTGAGGAAGATTAGTCCCTCCCAACCGTCGATTTCCCCTTCTTAAGACTCACGCTCCCACAGAAAAATATAATATTCCTCGAGAGCGTGCAGCATATTCTACGCCTTAGCTGCGTAGAACGCCGTTCTACAAGCGTAGAACGGCGAGTCCTTCAACTTAAACCTATACAGGTGGTGTGCGAATCTGCCGTGTGCCGTGTGGGTTTGCGCCATTTGGGACGTCATTTTATCATAAACCCCTCGGTGTATCATTCTTGACACTCCACCAGGCTCGCCGCTCTTATCACGCTTCTAGCATACGAAATCGGGAACCTGTCATAATCTGCTGCCGTATTTTTGGTGAGTGCGGCGCTCCTAGCGTGTTCGTTTGTAGGCTCGTTTCCCTCAATTCCTGAGGGTGTTCTAACTAAAAATAAGTGCACGGCCTTGCGTTGCCTTACGCAACAATCTCGAAGATGTCACGTCTACTTTTATGACCTAGAAGGTGATACCTTCTAGAACCGGTCAACATATCCAAGAAAGATCTGAAGTCACTAAAGTGTTGAACAGTTGATCATTACTATTTTCCGCCCTCCATATCGCTCTTTGCAATGCGACCATCTCCGCCTAAAACATTGTGCAGAAAGGAATTGAGTCGGAGTGTCGAGTACCAAACCTCTTCCCCGTCCCGCCATTCCGTCAGGGCCGCACTGACTTAGCCTTCTATGCGGCTACTACCGATATGCGGGCCGACTACGCCGAGGTCGTCCAAGGTGTGAAAGTTCAGTACCTCGACACTATCAAACCCGATTTCGGTCGCGTGTGCTGGATGAGGTAATTCACGGAAACATACGGGTTTCGCGAGCTCCTAGTATAGGAAAGTGTTTCCAGAGTTTTTACCGCACTTTACCTCATACAACTAGGCCATTTTTCTCACTTTCACATCGAAAGAAAGCAGTCTCCAGAAGATTAGTGCGGAATGGAAGTAGATCGTACGATGAGACTCGCATGCTTTGTGAGCGACACTGCACTACGCAGTGTCAATTATTTTGCATGCTGACCTTCTTCGTCACCAATACCCAGGTTCACGAGGCATACAGCACGATTGACTCTATCAAGTAAAGGTAAAGGTTCCTCAAGATTCCCGGGCTCGTCGTCTTAGCCACTTTGGTTTTTCCTAGTAGCTTTTTTTACAAACCTTGGCAAGACTGGAAATGAACGTCACCGATAGGAAGGTGACGTTCGTTCATAGTGTTAAATAAGAAATTATTCAGCTCATAGTACCCAAAAAACAATATTCTTGCTTTTTCAAGCTCTCCGAACTCAAAAACATAGTTGTAATAATTTTTGAGCTTTTACAATCCAGAAATCTATTTATATTAAAAATCCACTATTTTTCATCTGCAATATCTTTGGAATACGTCGTTTGATTTTTATCTGTTTTGCATCCGAAGTAGTTTTACATACATACAGATACAATTCGTAAAATAGTCGAAATAGAATCCCACCACTCTAAAACGTCAAGATCTGGTGAAAACTCGATTCTCGAAAATCGAGGTGAGAACAGTAACCTTCCAATTTTATAAAAATTTTTCAATTTTCATAACGAATAGTTAAAATAATCATATGGTGTTTGATATCGGTTTTTATTACTAGCTATTCGTATAGATAAAGTCATGAAAATGTAATAAATAGAAAACATCTCAACTGATATCAGGCACCCCACACTCTTTTTGTATTGATTGAAAATACATTTACTTATTTTTTTATTAGTTCCTTAAAGCGTGTCTTTTTGTTTTCTTAACATTTTATTATTATTAACATATTGTTATTATTGCAGCAACCATGTTTTTAATGTCCTTGTATTCAATTTTAAGTTTAATATGTAGCTACTTTTGAGTTTTGTAAGTCTGTCCTTAGATTTTTTTAAATATTTTTTTTTTCATTTTTTTTTTGCATTTGGTAATTACGTAACAGCACTCGACTGGTCAAAACAAACCAATTGAACTCCAAACTCGTGGATTTACCAGCATCCCCTGAAGGGTGTCCATTTCCAAGCTCCAGACTCTTGTCAAGACATTATACTATTGCATACATCCAAACATAACAAATGAGCCCAAATAAGAGAAGCTTAAGCAACCAGACCAGTGGTATAACTATATTGTCATCAGTACTCGATACACGGAAAATTTAATATAATTAAAAGCTCAAACATGGATGAAAATTTAATTGCAAGAATGATTACATTCATATATAGATAAAGCCAAGATAATACAAAGAAAGAAAAAGAGCCCTATTCATTGAGTAAAGGTATACTCTTTATACTAAAGATATATTATTTTACTGATCTATCCTGTATAGACTCCTATAATAATTTTAAACACTCTCGACTTATAAAATTCTTACTCCACTAACTCTGAAGATAATCCACATAAATCTAAACATACATCACTGAGCTTATACTTGAATTAGCATCACAACGTACTAGCCTATTAACTATTATGTACCTTAGCCCGTGCCAGCTCAAACTAACATTTCGTCAGTCTACACTACCCTCATTTTACCCCTTAGTCCGAGACTAACAAGACACATACATTTAGGTCATGTTTTAGAAACAATAGATCTTTTGTCCGTCAACGTCCGTTACTTTAAGGACGGTTAATCACCGTCATGCTTCGTTTTGACCCATTTACTAAGCGGACTATACACATCCAAACTCCTCTCATTGAGAACTGGAAATATGTAAAAATGAATACCGCGTATACGTGACATCTAAATACACAGTTGCATTTTTAGATATTTATTAAGATACGTGTTAAATACAAGTTTTTCCACAATGATTCTATTAAAATATTAATCAGGCATTCATCAAATATTCGTACAATTGTAAATGTTACTATAATATCGGAACATTTATTACTGTCAGATGGAAACATTAGGTTGGGGAAAAAGTTTTTACGTATTTTATAAGTAAAAATTTGCGTAAACTATTATTGGTCGTGCTGTTTGTGTCTAACTAGTTTTGATAGATAATGTTTTAAAAAATAAAATAGAAATAATAACGGCGTTCAGCGGTTTTTCTATTGTTTTTCTGTCCACCAAAAATCTAACATAGAAATTCGATACATTTGAAGTTTTATTACAAAAAAGGAAAAAATTTGAGACAAACCGCGAAAAAATTTATAACGTGCTTGGACTTAATACAATGTCAGTAAGAGTAGCACAAAACTGGTCCAAGCCTTTTCAGTCCGGTAATTTTGATGTCAAAGATGAACCTCGCTCTGTTCGACCTGTTAGGGACCGTCCATAAATTACGTCACACGTTGGGGGGGGGGGGCTGTAAGAAGTAGAGAAAACACGGCCGAAATCAATCAACGTAAAGCGTGTGGTTTTCACCATGATAACGCCAGACCACACACATCTTTAACCTCTCGGTTTCGGTCTCTTCAAAATTCTTTAGGTAGTTTAAGGTTAACATCAAAAGAAGACAGTCAAAACTACTTGTCGCATGTGATCGTAATCGTTATGATCAGAAGTTACAAAATTTCTAAAATAATGGGATTATGTCACTACCTGCAAAATGGCATATATATTATAATTATACGTAAATAAAACATAGTGAATATTAATCTTGATATTCATATTAATCATCATATTTTATAGATATAATATGATATAATAGGAAAGAAAAACCTTTTTACCGGCCATATATTTAAGAATCTCCAAACTCGTAAGCATTTGACTGAGAGTATATTTTTCTCATTTGTTAGGCGATAAGATATCATCCTCTATAAAATTGATTTGTAGTATTTTTTTTATTCATTACTTTTTAAATACCTTATTAAGCCTGGTACTATTTTTTATATGTGATCCTAGCTCTTACCCGCAGCTCCGCCCGCTAAGACATAAAATAAGTACCTTCATCTTCTGTATCGCCCATCACGAAATCAAGATGCCGTTGGCTATCCCGTTCTCAATTCTGTACCTGGTGCTGTTCTCGGTGTTAATTTATTTGATCCCCACTTCCAATCGCAGTCCCCCTTTTTTTCTTATATAAAATCTTATAAAAAATTTTAGAATATTATTTTATTTGACTGCTATGAATGCCGCAAATACATTCTCCGTGCCCAAAAATACATACAATTTTCGTGGTGATTAGTCGAATGGTATAAAATTTGGTGCGCTCCAGCGCTACCTGATACGGAATTAAAACAAAGGGGATAGCACAAAAACATTAACACAAAAAATATATATACCTATAAAATTTCATGGTGAACGGTATAAAATTAATATGCTACAGCTTCCCACCTGGTGGGAAGTTACAACAATCTGACAAACAAACAGTCAACACGTATTTATATAGACCAATCAATTATCTATAGGATACAACAATTCAACAGCTTTGTTTTTAAAAAATAGTATCATTATATATTGATATGATATCATAAAATATAGGACCAATTAATCTAGAACACGATTTTATAAGTTTTGCTTATAACGGAAATTCGATTGCGCGATAGTAACAAGTATAACTTAACGAAAACGATATTTTCGATGTAAAGAAAATAATAATGAATGAAACATGATTTTCAGCCCATTTTGTCTTATTCAGAAATTATTTTCAAATACCTGCTTCTCTCCGACGTAACGAGGCCATTCAATCAAACGCATTGATATAGACGTAATAAGGTGAAATTTGTGAATCGTTACCTAATTTATGAAACGCTGATACGTTTTCGGGACCTCGTGTCCGTTTTCGCAAAATAATTACATATTCATAATTTATCTCCATACAGTACGGGACCGGAGATGCGATAGGAATTGACAAACATTATCTTGTTAATGGAAATCGTACACATATTTTGAATATCATTTCCTACTCGCACTTTGTAATGTGTACAATGTTCTATTGCAAAAATGTTTCTTAGGTCACTTCATTGGATGCTTGTTTAATATTCCCCTATTTCAGAATTTCTATGAAGTATACTATTAGAGTTTGCGGTTTCTAGATTAAAGATGAAATAAAAAAGTAATTAATTGATCAGTCGAAAGCTCTGATACACAGTATCAAAAATTTTAAATATAAAATAATTTATAAACAGAATTGAAAATTTTAAATGTGTTCTATAACACACTCTAAATATTTGGACGAAAAGTGTCGGCAAATGGTAACTAAAAACTAATGAATAAGTAAATACCCTTACAAACCGAATAAACGTTACGCAGAAACAAATTGATTCGAATTCTGAATTCGTATTTTACCTTATCGCTTGTGGTTAAAAAGAATTAACATAGCAAACAATAAAGACAATAAATAATATAATAATGATAAGTAATTTTGATATAAATATACGACCCGTTTTACAAAATATAAAACCAAAAAAAAAAGTTTTATTTTCAAACAATTTTCAAAAATAATGAACTATTATAAAAATAGATATGAATAGAATATCGTCCTGTAATAACATTAGTATACATATATTAGTTTTGTTACTGGTTCGAACATTGCACTGTGGTCAAAATTATATTTTCTATAGTTTTTAATACTCGTACTCGGCATAGTATTTAATTTCCAGGATTTACTTACAAACACCCAATAAGAATTAACAAAAATAACTAGTTTTTTTTTTGTTATTTCTCTCCTCTATAACAAATTACTATAATTAAAAATATATTTATTTATTGAAATTTTAATCATGAAATTAATGACTAAGTCTTAACTCGTTCCAGGACAACAAAAGCCCTTTTGTTCGGAGGCAGATCTATTCACGCAGTACTTTTTCATTCGAGTCCTTCGGCCTCTTGCTCCACTCGTTAGAGGCGTTCCTGTGAATTTAATTACGAAACACGAATTTGCTATTTACGGCTTTCGGAAATAAGCAAGGAAATACATCAACTTTAGAATTTCTCCTACGTCTGTTTTAATATCGGGATTTCAATAGATAGGTAAAAACAATTTAAATCCCTTTTCAAGTGTAATGAAATATCCACCTCGTTAATTTATATTGATGAAATGACGATACATAGAATGCAGAATACAAATCGTCTCTGGAGGTTTTGGGTTTTTTCTTTATTCATATTTTAATTCATTTCCTATGGACTTAACGTTAACATATGACGACTATCGCACTTATGTGCTCTATATATTTCATTCGTCAGTGTATATTCATTCATGCTTCCCGGATAACCACACGACCGCAAAATAACTTTTTCTGTCTAGTCACTACATTTCCTTTTTCAAAGCACACCTTTCTCTGGCGCCTATCTTTTATATCACCATGAGGCCTTTATCTATCTTTCATAAACAGCTACGTATAATACATAAGGATCACATCTCCGTTGAATTGATTCTCCTTATGTATATCTCATGCCATGCCTAACTTTCACTGTCGTACATGAGTGTATGAATCAGAGCTCCATTATGAAATGCCAAAAGCGCTTGTTGTAGAACATTTTTACGAATTATAACAAGAAGGGTTATCTTCGTTTTATTTCCTGCATTTACTTTTCATTCGTCATATTTATCACTAACTTTCTGTTCACTGCTTTGCCCACGTGGAGATATAACGTGGTTCTTTATCAAAAGATAAGAATGTGGAAATGCTTTGTTGTCAATTTTCCAGCAACCAGAACAAACCGGTTTTTAAAATATTGCAGCACTCTGAACGACAGACATGCGTTTCAGCAAATTATACAAATAGTTCGAGGAGTATAATCGGCCACTAAGCTCAGCTTAGCCATGTAAAGTTAATACGTGCTCTATCCACTCGTGCGTCTTCTTAAGACTAGCTGTCCGATTAGATAAGCTCAACTTCGATAAAGCGATTACAAAAATGCTTCAGCTTAGCTGGGTAGCGTTCGGAAAATTTTGCGCCATTTTAGATTCTAAGACAGCTAGCTCATTATTTAAATAATAATGCAATATGTACTTTTCGAAGGTTCTCGTCTTTGAACAGGAGTGTTGCTTTTGACAGGAGGACGCCAAACGATTATGGCACAATTTTTGGAACCGAATCAGTAGATCGATAGAGACACGCTAACCGCTGCATTTTTTATAGTGCGTTTGAAAGTATGTCAAAAAATATAATTAAAATTACAAACTGCTATTATTGTTTCTAGTTTACGAAAGGTAAAGTTATAGGTAACTAATAGACTGTGCTTAAGGCTGTGCGATCACATCGCGACATTTTTCTTCCAAGCGAATGTCCGATTCGAATAATTTAAAGAGGAATTTATACGTACATGATCAACCATGAATATGAAAGTATTTAATTGGATAAGGTTTGATGTCATGACACGAATGTCATCACCTTTCGAATCTCGCGTGCTTTGTTTGACTGATTAAAAAAAATCTGCTATCATGTCTTAACTATAACAGTTAGGAGATATGTAGTTTCCTCGACTTTTTTTTATGGGATGAGTATTTCATAGTTTTCGCAGTGCACGCCTAATAATGACTTTTATAGGCAAATTTTTGATACCTTGGGTTACATTATTGAAATTTTCATAGTACTCACTAATTTTTTCAAAATTAAGTTAGAGCCCATATTACTAGCTGATAATGTAGCTTTTTACAGGTGGCAGAATTTTTATAATCTACTTAATAGTTTTTGTGTTTATTTATTACAAACAAACGAACATACCTACAAAAAATTAAATCTTATCTTTGTAATTAGTTTACACATGGTGATTCCCATTAGATACCTGACTGTAATTTCTTCAGAATTAATAAAAAGATGGCGATTTTAGAAGTATTTGGCATACCGAGAACGGACAGACAAAAAGAATGCAAGGAGAAGGGCCAGAAGGGTTTCCTTTTTGCCTATAACTAAGAAACGTTAAAAATCAGCTAATTTACATACTCCACTTTTTGCGTTTACCAAAAAAAGGTAGGTAGGTAGGTAGGTAAAACCGATAATCCTCTTAGTCAAAAACACTAGCACTTCTAAACTTTGTCCGATTTCCTCAGACATCAATAAATGTTGTGCAAAAAGTCGACAAAGTTCGTGCCCTTCTAAAGCCAATCGATGACCCTGCAAGTCGCGTACTACTTTAAAGTTTTTTTTTCTTTTGAATTATTACCACTAGAAGCTATTTTTATCCCCTCAGTTAGAATATTAGCGCTGGCGAAATCTCAAAAAAAGTCAGGCTGAGAGCAACAAGAGATATCAGGGGCGCAAAAAGATCGCTATCAAAAGATTTTACGGCACCTATTACGAAAAATTCAGCACGCCCTCGACTTTTAAGCGCCCCCGATTTTTCCTTCACTGGCAACTTGATCCGCATCAGATAGAATAAATAACCTCCTCTAGGACATCTCACAATTAGTATAAAAAAAATATTAAAATTCTTTTTAAGTCTCAATACGTACAACATGAAGGTCAATCGCAATGTCACCAACGTTATTCTTCTTATTTTCAGTATTCTCTACCAAAGGTGAAAAATCAGATTGAGGCTTTTACACCGGTTGTGACTCATCGGTTAAAGGTATTGAATTCCACGAAAAGATCTGAGTTTAACTAGAACAGGAACCACACAATATTTTTAACTTAAGCCAAGTTAAACCATTCATTGTGTGCCTCGGAGATCGTGTTAAGTCGTTGGTCACGGTCTTTAATATTAGCAACTTCCAACTCGAATGTGAGTCGGAATCTGCAGGTCTATGTATAAGAGCTTAAAGCTAAAGGTCTAAACTCATAAGTCTGAAATACTAATATTGCAGAGAGGAAAATTGATCGAAAACTGGCACCAAATATATCTATCATCCCATATCTCCTCCATCAGATATCATATTCCTACTCAAGAGGCCGACAACGCACCGGTGCTGAGGTTGCCAGTGTTCATGGGTGGCGATAACTACCTACTCTTTGGTGGTTCCGCACAAACTCCTTTGCCTTTCGAAAATACGACAAAAAATAGGTTGTCTTTGATTAAAACATAAGGAAATACCAAATTCTAAGATATAATAACAATAAAATATTAATTATATTGAAGTAAACTTTGTATCATTCGCACATCTGTATACCATTTATTTGGAACTACGCCCCAGTATTATGCCTTATACGAGATGTAATTTATATTGCATACAAAGTTATAATTTACTACTTTGTTTAATACAGTCGCGAAGACTTTCAGTAACTTAGTCCAAAATTTTGAATAACTGGCGCTTAGTTTTACATAAATATCTGCTTTGGATATTTTTATGTAAGGACAATTAGAATTTATCCTTACTCTGTTCTATTTACCTATTAGCTGATATGTAAAAAAATTCTTCATTAACTTTTTCTATTTTTGATGTGAAATAAAAAGTAACATAGTCATAACGTTGAAATACGAAAAGTAATCGTTTAAAAAACCTTAAATTTTTACTGTTCAGATTTGTGTCCGTATTTATTTAATGCATCACACGTAGAACTAACATTTTATAGTGTAGATAAAAGGAATGTATCATTGAAAATTATAAAACGGAGACGTGAATTTTTGCAGACAGTTAAACATCCACTAACGCGATAATAAACACAGCGAAATATAAATTCATTACATTATGTAAAAGCATTTCTCTGCGCAGCTTGGTTCGCTTTCACACGGGGGATTTCAAAACAACCATTAATGTTACTCAGGTATCCCATGAATATTTCAGTAGGGCCATCTTTTTGAGGGACCTGCACTGAAACAAAATGCTTTTTTTTATAATATAAAAACGTGTTTTTAGAAGTTCACTTATGTGAATATATTATCTATAAAGTAGCGAAATTTCACGTTTGACACTTGCCACTTCACCGCTTTGAAAATGATAAGTACTTTCATTTACATGCATCAATCTCGCTTTGGTCTTGATTATCGAAATGTGGAACAATATAGTTGGTAAAATAATCTTGGGTAACTATTATGTATATAAATATTGCAACTTTTTTTATCTTTTCAGTAGCTTAAGATGGATACAGAAAAGTAACAGACACTTATTAATTTTATTTCCCACACAATTACAAAATCATTAAAAAACCTATTATTGGATGTGTTATAAATTGGTATTTGATTTTTTCGTATTTACCTAAATTAATTATCACTCTAATACAGATACTTGTCTTATGTACGTCTTATGTCGGTACTTGCATGTAAATAACTTATCAGATTTTATAACTTTATATAGAGTTGGTTTTCAGTACGTAGCGCTATCATAGACTACAGTACACATAGACATATGTATTTTATATTCACTATAATTTTTGTCACACATGCTACGAAGAAAATCATTTGTGGAACGAAGTTCTGTAACGCGACTTGCGTGATACTATTCAACTCTCAGTGAGGCTCTCTCTCTCTCTCTTTCTCTCTCGCAATCGCGTTCTCACTCTCACCCTCGCTTTCACTCTTACCCTAGCTCTCTCTCTCTCTGTCTCTGTCTGTCTTTTTTTAACATACGCTAGATAATTGAGGAACATGAAAAGAAAGCGCACACCGCGCGACGTTATGTTCGTTTTTCAACATTTTAATAAAATTTCGCTAAAAGTATCTATTTATTATGATGTTACTTGCATTTACTATGAAAAATAATGTCATTGGCGTATTTTTATTAATAAGGAATTTTCAAAATTTAAAGTTTAATAACTTTAATAAACTCAATGCTTATTTCAGTGACATGTCTTATCTATTTCAAAAATTATATGTTTATGCTGATTGACGAACTTAACAAAGTCTATAATAAAAAAGTACATAGTACTGTTTAGTAATTTCTTAACTCCGTATTACGCCATTAGTATGTTGATAATTTTTCGTATAATTTAATTACTCTCAAACAATAATTTATTTCATTGTGTCTGGTATTTAATATACAATTTATAACTTAAGGAACTTCTTACTAACCAGGTGTCCCAGAAAGCCTCTCGTTCAAATATTTGTCTTTGGTTGCACTGATCTTTTCAGTTCTATACCCAGCCACGGGAAAACTAAACTACCTTTTACCATTACTGCATTATATTACACTGTAAAGCTTTTTCATTTTATTTGAGACTAATGATCCAGAAGACCATTGAAACTTAGAAATAGAGTAACTGATCAAAAGATACAAAATTTCTACGGTTTCTTTACAACTTCGTAGAATAAAAACAAAACATTTTCTTTACATCAAACTATGTATTTTAAACAAAAGCTGTTTACGCCTAATGGCTTAAGGACAATTACGCTTTAATAAGCGTAATTGTCCCTAGCCTCCCCAAAGAGTTAATTGTTTGTCTGGTGATGTATGATAAGACGTTCTCTACACTAACGAGAATCCCACTGCGCAGTCGTTTTTCCCAAACTTTTTCTAAAATGAGAGGCAACAAACTTATTAGTGCACCTGTCTGCAATTACTGTTTTTTTATCTTCTAAAACAATTGTTGCATAATGACCTGTTATTCCAAAGAAGAAAGCCACCATCTTTTTTCATATGCTTCTACCTCGTTTTATTTTAGTAAGCAATTCATCAAAACAAAACAACCATTGAGCAGACTGTCTATTTTTCGGGATCTCAACAGTAAATCCAGCTTTCGTCACCTGTGACCATGCCGTATGCAGCATTTGAGTCACCACCGGCAAATCTTTACATCATTTCGCAACACCAATCAATACGACGGAGTTTTCGATAAGTCAAATTATAAGGTGTCCACCGAATACAAAGCTCTCTGACCGCTAAATGTTCATGTAAAATTTTATGCACTTGTCTCGTACCGATGACTAAGCTTGTTCGAATCTGCTGATAGGTCACTTTTTTGTTTGTTGTTATCACGAGTCATACAGCACTGATCTTGTCTCTAACGCAGATTGTCAGTCAGATTAGTGTGACCTGTCAGTCAGATTATTGTGACCACGTTTGAACTCGTTAAACCAGTTACAAGCAGTGCAGCTGTCAAATTGATGGAGTTTCATCATGAAGAAAGACCCACCGACATCTGTTATAACTTTCTTGTTGGCTTAGTTGGCAACGAAATAGAAAATCATTGCACGATAATGCTCTAGCGTTAAATTCATGTGGACGTCAGACAAACAATTTTCTTTTCGCCGCCAATTTGTAAAAACAAATGATACATGAATGCGCAATGCATAATAGATTTGACAGAGCTTCATTTTTTAAATTTAATTTAATAAAATTAAAAATATTTAATGCATACTTTTTATGTGGCCAGTTCTAAAAATTTAAGTGTCACTCAAGTTTTACAAAATCATTAACGAAATGTTTGATATGAAAAGCTCTAAAGTTGATTTCAAGTTAAAATTATTTCTTATCTCAAAATCTGACTTTCAGTACCTCAAGACATCGGCCCGTTTTGAAATAAAAACATAGAACACCGCAACGACAAAAGCTGGAAATAAAACGCAAAGCTTTAGAACTCCGGGTTACGAAAAGTTTTCCAATTGATAATAATTTCCATTGTGACACAACAAAGGGGGAGATCGCACGGTATGAACTTCGAAAATAAATTCTTAACTTATTAGCTGAAGGAACTGAACCAGATCCTAAAGAAATTACCGATTTTCAAGTCAGTTGACAGATTTTATTGTTGTACTTTTATAAAAATGCCATTATGCATTAATTTCACCGTCCGCTTGATTTAAAAAAAAATTGGGTAACTGCATCTTCCGACGTTTACAACTTCCATGACAGTGATTTTGGTTATAGACATTATTTCAAAGTGAAGTGAAGTTATTTGTTTATATTTTTTTTTATTCCACTTATTTATTTTTTTAATTAGTTCTCTATAACAGAGAATAAAATTGTATTTGCAATCCCGATTTATACCACCATTGTAATCGCAATTCGTACCGACATTACCGTACCGCAGAATTATATTGAAAATTATTCAGTTTCAGTATATGTCACAATTTAGAATGCAATGCAATCTTAAATAATGCCCGTTGCTAATTCTGACGAATGACGAATGATATGTGTTACTATGAGCACATGTTTTATTAAAATATTTCATAATATGTGGTAAAACACAGCATGTCATTATCAGCTTTATTTTTTTTTTATAAATCAAGATATACTGAGTATTTTTTGAATCTATACTCCTATTGCAATAATTAAAAAATTGCAAATATCTTTCATCGTTATCTTCATAACTCATGAATTTTCACCACCCGATTACATGTGGGGCGCACTATAAGTTTTTAGAACTGGACACTTATATAAACAATATTTGAAAAGTAATCACTATATTTGAAAATGGAACTTTATGGCTATAGAATACAGTTTATTTTATCAAGTATAAACTGTTCTTACATTGTGGCGTCATTTTCAAAATTGCGTGTCTTCATCACTTTGGATTTAAGTCGTGAACATTTTTTGTAGTATGATTTTCTATGATTTTCAGTGTAATTTGACAGCTCAGCAACGCCTCGACCAGCATCAAATTGCTTTTAACGTTGAAGCACCATGCAAGACGACTATTTATAACTGGTTTGCAAAATTCAACCGCAGTGACGAATTTCGTGATGATCATCCGTCCACCGTTGTAAACAACAAAAGCATCGATGCTGTGCTCTGTACGATCAAAACAGACAGGCGTGTGACTTACCATGAGATACCCTGAAGCATAGGTATGAGTCAAATATAATCAACCCTAACACAAACATTTGGATATGAAAAAGCTGTGCTCGCAGTGGATCTTACACATTTTGACTGAGACTAAAAAGACGCCCCATGTCAGTTGGTGCAATGCCATGCTTACCAGATTCAAGGAAAGAGCGTCAAATTTAATGTGGTACAAGGTAATGAGTAACGAAACATGCAGTTATTGCTACGACTTCAAAACAAATTAGCAATCGACTGTATGGGTCTATCGAGATGAGTTGAAACCAACAAAAGTAGCGCGCGAGCGGAGTGCCTCTAAGCGGATGATTGCTTCTTTTTTTTAGACACGTGGCTACTATCGCTTTAGAGAATTGTCGTATCGTGAATAGTGATTAGTACACGACCATTTTTTTGCTGGAAGTTATTAACGAACTCCGTAAAAATAACAGTAAACGTCGTATCATCTTACACCACGACAATACCAATTCTCACACGGCCAAACAAACAAATCAATTTCTGAAGGAGAAAAGCGTAGAACTTATGATCGATTCTGCGTACAGTCCCGACCTGACACTTTGTGACTTTTGTTTGTACGCTAAAATTAAGAACCATTTAAGCGGTCAACGATTTTCATCATCATAAAAGGCTGTCTAAAATTATGAAAAACATGTTTCCGAGGTCACCAATGAGGAGTGGCATAAATATTTACAAAATTGATTCATTCGTGTGTAAAAGTGCATTTATGCTAAAGGAGAATATTTTAAGAAACAATAGATTCATTTTTGACCATTTGTAGTAATTTTTTCTCATTCACTCCAGAAAGTGTGGCTCAACGTACTTTCCGAATTGTTATAAGCTCAGTATAGTTTTGAGGAGTATGGTAAGATTTCGCGTAATAAAACGAAATTACAATAAATACAAGAGTGTTAGAAGCATTGTGGTAACATTTCCACAGAATTGTGTGGCCATTGCTTTTACTTCGCAATAACGCTGCGGTGTCATTATAATACCATAATGAAAACATCATGTTAATGTTGCGGTAGGACTGTATAACAATAGGTTGTATTAGATTTAATCATATGAAAATTTACAATATTATTGTAAATTAGTGCATCATTACTGAATATTGTAAAGTGACGCGTATGTCTAAAAGTAGAACGGAAATCGAGATGAAATCTTATTCGTAAACGAGTTAGAGGCCAGAACCACCATTAAATTCAGATTTTACAAAATGAATAAAAATGGTACATCAAAAGCCGTTAATTTATATATGCTAGGATAAGTTCATGAGTTAAAATTTAGTGCACTATAATGTACAATTGGCTTATAGTGTAAAATGAAATGCATTTAGCACGCTTGCGCCAAAATGACTTCAAGTGCTTACGTAGACACCATTATTAAATATTCCTTCCTCGAAGCAGGGTAACTTATACCAATATGTATCTTATAGCTTAATCCAAGCCAAAGTTCCGTAATATTCGTGTACCCCAGACCACAGACGTTTGGTGTTGCCATTTCCGATGTTTTAGATGAGTTTTCGTGTACGTTTGAACGTAGCGATCATATGCATTCGTTTCATATGTAAGGTTTGAGCACAATATAGAATGTCTTACGTATTTTGGGAGTGGTAATATTATTTGTAAATATATATTTCAAAATCTTTACACGGTCCTATTCAGCAGCACGAGAAAAAATTGAATAAAATCACATTATTTTCTTCATTGATAGGTTTATATAATTATGCGATCACAATGTTAACAAGAAAATTAATGAATAATTTTATCTCAGCAAAAAATCAAACTGGCTTAGCTACTGTAGGCAAAGGAAAACCTTTATTATATATTATTACTTTTCTACGAAAAATTCAAAAAAGCCGTTTTAGAAATTACAACTTTAATAAAAAAAGTACTCGGCAACTCTGTAGAATTTTTGATGTGAAACATTTACTGGCGCGTCTTAGCAGTAAAATCGACCCATATACCGTCACGAAAATGGTATGATGCATGCCGTTATAGCCCCTCTACGCCGGCGGTCTCGAGTTTCTTGTATATATATAAATTAAATTAAACGTAAATAAAATATGATGGAAAATTATTTTGAATTTGTGTATAAAATACGAAAAACTTTTCCCGGACCTAATATATTGCCGCGTCCCCCACGTACCTTAGTCCTTGACGCTTTGTAGTCTCGCATGAGACCACGTGGCGTGATCACTTAAAAAAAATTAACTATTTATTAATTCGTATATCGTAATTACGTATTAGAAGATTACATAAATATTACGTATGCGGTTAAAAAATATACTGTGAATATTTCAGTTTGCGTACCTTTAAAACATTACGTAAGTTACACAGTTACTTCGTCGTTGCCGACGAACCTTATTTAGTAATGTTTAAATAACTTAAAAAATACTCAAGCATTTTCACATAAGCAATGTTATAAATTGTTAGAGAGAATTAACTATACTTTCGTTATGTAAAAATTCACATATTTTATGATTTTAATGTTATCACGGTTATTATAAGTGCTTTATTTAGTAATTAAATAGATACAACAATAACATTATATACAAATTTAAAATAACACTTTTTAGTTGTGCCCAATAAATCTATATCAATCTGTATAAATAGGCTATATTTATTTTCAAATTAAAGTGCAATTAAATCAAATAGGAGTGAATTCTAATTTTTTTTTTTTGTTGAATTAGTTGTAATCAGGTATGATTCGGTCGAATTCATTTCGTATTTGATGAACGTTGTCTACGTTGATGAAAACAACACAGAGATTACTTTCGGACTCTTTTAAATCTGCGACTTAACATCCCGTTTCTCTAAAAGGAGCATCATTTTCAGTCGAAAACGTGTTCGTAATTGCCTGCTATTTAAGCTTTATGTTTTTTATGCCTTTAAGCGACAATTCAGGAAACAGACAGTTCGAGAAAATTCGACTTTTACTTCGTTTAATTCTTCCGGCGATATACAAAAATTTGTAAATAATGCCCAAGTGTTTATTTTGATTTTATCAAGATAAATTAGACGTCAATAGGTGACAACCCACTATTCGTTGAAAAGTGTAAATGCAATGTTAAAACATCAAAATATATTTATACTGAGTCTACGTAAATGTTCTTACGTAGACTCATATAAAATACAGAAATAACTAACGAACATATTAACTTTTGAGCCGAACTTACCGGTTTAAAAAAAATGTCATCCTTGTGTTATTCTAACATTAAGACATTGATCCTTTGACATGGAATATGAACGCAAAGTTAACTCCTTATTTTTTTTTTAATGAATATTCTTTTGGGAAGGTGTGAATTGAATTTTTTGAAACGAAAATGTGTAATGAAAAAGAGATAGCTATAAAAGTATATATAGGTTTTACGCTATGAGAGAATGAGATAGAATGCGTTTTTATATAGTGTCCCTATTCTATGTCTCTTCTTTATACGATGATTTGTAGCGGTACGTACGGTTTGTACGCCCCACTAGTCTACCGTTGTATACGGGTCTGTACACGGACTCTGCAGACCATGGAAATTAGACTCCATGCTATATACTATATTCTTAATCTACTCGAAATATATACAAAGACAGGAAGGGAGAGAGACACGTTCAAATCTATAGGACATTATTTTCTATTGGATCGTAGTGACTATCGTGCACTTTTAAAAATTATTTTATATTAAATCGAACAATTTATATCTTTATTAAAATGTTAATTTAAGTAATAAAAAAATTGTCGATCAATCGCACTATCTCTCTCTCTCTCTATCTGCTTACCACCGCCATAGTGTATTCATCTCATTCTTTTAAAAATTAATGTATAATACACTAAGAATACTAAGTTTCACTTAGTGTTCAGAATAGAACTCACACTCGATTTTTTTATCGATTTAATTATGGAGATTAAATCAAAAATATGGAAAGTTCTTCAGTTGGATAAGAAATGTTTCTTTCTGTTTTTACAAAAAAAAACGGTCCACGGTACTCTTAGTTTCAAAGACATATTTGTTTTAATGTTTCTTAAAAGACGCGCTTATGAATTCATAAATACTTTATTACTCTCATTTGCACTCAATATTAATACTCAGGGTTTGACACGACACCGCGGGGCTAACCCCGACAACACCTTACGAGTGCCAGCCAATTAAGAAAGTAAAACAAGAGAAATGGAATTAGTAAGAATAAAATTTTAATAAACACCATAAAGGAAAGAAGAAAGAGGGTCGTAGGCAGAGGGTCGTAGCTAGGCGAGGGCGGCGGGGACTACCCGCACCGGGTGCCACCCATTTAGAGGTGACACTCGAGTTCATCCGACCGCAAATTTTGATTCACAAAAATGCACTACAAAATATAAAACATTGTTTATCATTAAAGTTTTTCTTCAACTTAATAGAATAGTTTTTTTTAGGACATCACGTGTAATCTGCCCCGGGTGGCTCCCAGGCCATCTACGAGATTGATCGTAGGTGAAAATATTTTTAGCTTAATGAAATATTAATGTGGAATAGATGTAAAAGTAATGGATGAAAACTCAAATTAAATATGAAAATTCAATGTAAAACAGCGAAAAATTATAATAATGAATCTATGTTGAAGTGGGCAAATTAATATAAAAGGAAAAGATTATTCACTTTCTGTGCAGGAGATAGTAATTTGGAACTTATTATGTTACACAGAATAATCTTGTTAGTAGACTGGACTGGACCCAGTATCGTAGATGACTCAAAAAGTGAAACTCTTTATCCACCTGCTACTTCGTTATTGGTACTAACTTCAACACTAATTGAAGTAAGGTGTGATACTGTTAACATTGTTAAAGATCCTTTAAAAAAAATAAGAAGTGGTAAAACGATATAAACATATATACACCCTAACGTTCGTTTTTTTACATTTTTCTAAGAAATTTAAAATAGAGCAGTTGGATTTCTGCCACTGTTGTTTCTGCGTTTCTAACAATTTTTTTAATCGAAATGAAAAAGGTGAAAAAGAAACTTTCACATGTCAACAATTTGCATTCTCAGCCTACAGAAATGGTTGTAAGACAAATATGGAAGTCGGATGAGAATTAAATAATAATTAGACGTAATTATACTAAATAAATAAAATAGACGACACGTTACGTACCAAGTTACAAATTATTACTACTTCATAACATATTTTTGTATTTTACGTTGATCACTCTAAAACTCAAATCCTTCCAATTCGATCTGCTACAAATTCGACTACATTACCCGCCTAAACCGCAGAATACAATATACGTAGAGGAAAAAGCTTTTTCGTATTCTCCATACAAATTCGAGATAGCTTTTGACCAAATTTTGTTTATATTTAATTACAATTTATATATGCTATGTAGTTCAACAAGTTTTAACGTACAGAATATATTGCACTATTATTTCAGTAATGAGCTCTCTTAAAATCTAAAACGGCCCAAAATTTTTCGAACGCTATCCAGCCAAGCTGAAGCATTTCTGCGATCGCTTTATCGAAGTTGAATTTACCTAATCGGACAGCTTATATTAAGACGTACGAGTGTGTGGGACACCTATTAAATTTACATGGCTAAGCTAATCATAGACCGATTTTACTCTTCCAACTATTTGTATAATTCGTTGAAACATAAGGCTGTGGTTCACACTGCTGAAAAATAAGGATAGAGGAAAAGTTTTTTCGTATTCTATACACAAATTCAAAATAATTTTTCATTAAATTTAATTTACATTTAATTATAATATATTTATACAAATATATGCTATATTGTAAGTAATAATATTGCTGAAGAAATTTTGGGACTTCTAATCAAATATTTGCAATAAGCAGTTTTGAAAGTCCTCTCTTGATGTTAACCTAAAACTACCTAAAGAATTCTGAAGAGACCGAAATAGGTGAAAATCTGTGGGTGCAAAATCAGGGCTACATGGTAGAAGCATTAACTCTTCCTAACCAAACTTTCTTAATATTTACTGAGTGGCGAAAGATGTGTGTGGTCTGGTGTTTATAATGATGAAAAACCACGCCCTTTCTGTTGATCAATTCTGGTCTTTTTTACTCTACTTCTTGCTTGAGTTTCATCAGCTGTTGGCGGTTGAGATCCGAATTGATGGTTTTGCCCGGCGGCAAAAGCTCATAATGAATAATACCTTCCCAATCCCACCATACACATAGCATAAACTTATTGCAAGTTAATCCGGGTTTCGCTATATTCTGTGGAATTTGCTAAACTTTTGACGAAGATTTTTTTTGTACGTTATTGTCGTTAGTAATCTATTTTTCATCACTAGTGATCAATATTTTCAAAAACAGTTCGGTTTCATTACATTTCAATAGACAATCGCAAACGAGTACATGAGAACTTAAACTTCTTTAATTGTGCTCGTGCGTGGAACTCAAGTATCTAGCTTTTTTAAAATGGGTCAAAACTGCTTTGTGGACAATCCCCAACTCTTCAGCCATATTGAAAGAACTAATATGCCGAATTTGTTTTACTTTTTCTGAAACGTTATCGATTTTATCTGTAACAGATCGTCCAGAGCGAGGTTGATATTTGACATCAAAATTACCGGACTGAAAACGCTTGAACCAGTTTGGTGCTACTCTCACAGACGCTGCATTACTTCCATAAACGTCACATACTTTTTCCGGGGGTTGTGTTAAATCTTTCCTTTTTTTTATATAATAAAACTTATATAATAAAATTGAAATAAAACTTTTATATAATAAAAACAAAATATATCGAATACCTACGTCCAATTAGTTAGAAAATAATGGCGGGACACAGTTTTTAATATATGTTTTACTTTTTTTTAAAGTGCCATCTACTTAAATCGGTATCAAACCGAGCTAGATACAAACACCACAACCAAAAAGATTTTACTGCAGCAACTTTTCACTTAAATACGAAAAAACTTTTTTCACGACCTAATATAATGTATAGTATTACTTACCTCAACTTGAATGCACTACAAAAAGCGCGCTCGCGATGTCATTACTATATTACTAGGTCTCATAAACACATTACGATTGATGCTCAAAAACAGAACTATACATAGTATTATTTTGGCGGATGTTTAATGATTTATCATCATGTAAATGGCGTTCCCAGCGGAGTTCGGAGTGCCGGCCGGACCATAGACGTTAAAGACGTTAAACATAACATAAAATAGTAACATGTATGTCAAATTCTTCTTGCACGCCACATTCTTTCTACTGTTAAATGGTGTCGCTTGCATCTTAAGCCTTCGCGTTGGTCCAGTGTGAATTAGGAAGTGAGTTATATATATATACGAAAAACACAAAAACTAAGCAAGCGCATGTTTTTGAATTATGTATATTTGTACGCAAGAACAATTAATGCTTTCTGTACAATGCGTGACTGCTACAGTTGAATACAAGAGTCAATCGTACGCTGACAATTCTCAAGATCAGAATATAAAGGGTTAATAATTTTATTTATGGGTTACTGTTAAAAGTTAATAATTCCTTATAGGTTGTATATCCGTTTATATAGTAAAATTAATTTATGTATAAAACTAGCTTCTGCCTGCGGCTCTGTCCGCTTAGACATAAAACAAATTTCTTTCGCTATCCCGTTCTCGATTCTAATCCCGGTCATGTTCTCGATGTCAATTTCTTCTGCTCTTGATTTCGACCGTGGCCTGGCTTTTGATTCCAACTTCGGCTTTGATTTAAGGATATTCTGATTGCATTCTGGATCCCGGTCCTGCTTTAGATTTTGATCTCAGTACTATTTCTCATTTAGATTTAGGTGACTCTCTTGATTCTAATTTTGAATTCACACTTACCTTGGTTTCATTTTCGATTTCGATCCTGGTTTCGAATTTCATTGTTGTTTCTTGTATTGCGTGCAATTTTGATTCTGCTCGGTTAGTTTTGATTCTGTTACGGTTCTGATTTGGACGAAGACGTAGCAAACACTAGTAGTATCAGAATAAAATTTGGGCTATATTATTCGGGGATAATCTAAACTAAACAAATAAAAAAAACCTTTCTCTTTTTAAATGTACTTTTAATACCTACGTATTAATAAGAAAACCATAGAATTAAAGTTTGTTTTATTTTATGAACTACAACGGAATTCAACAGATAAACTGTTATGTTTTTTCTTCAAATTTAAAATACTAAGACGCATTTTTTTAACACGAATTAAACAAATCCAAAATAAATAAAACTTTTACCAACTACTTTTTTGTAGCTCGAATCAAAAAAAAAATTATTAGCAACAATATTTGAAACAGTCGAGCAACGAATCCAATGAAACCAATTAATCGACAACGAACCGCAAAGAAATCAAAGACAAGAACCTCCGCATTAGGACACCAACACATTGATTATAGCCTATCGAAATCGTGCGCGACTGTCGCTTGCGAGATTCCAAAATGAGGTACAACGCAGTTGTGAAAATATTGAGGAAATGAAATTCTTCGGTCTAGAATTAAATTTTGCACAAAGGTTTTTTTTAAATCTGCATTGAGAAGGGATTTTTGGGAATACATTCTTTAAGGGATTGAAATGAGGAATGAAATTTTTTTATGAAAGTTCTTCATTTTTGAAGTAATAATTATAATAACTGGTAGATAAATTCATAAAAATAGCGTTTAGAAATAAAAATGAATTGTACTTGTTAGTTTTCAGAAACTTTCATCCGCTATTTTACCCCCCTTCAACAAGGTTTTTTTTTAATAGTGAGACAGCAAAAATTTTAAGTCACGAGAATATACATGATTTTTTCATTTGTAATTGAAATTTGGTGGAGTTTCAAACAAACTTTCATCCCTCATTTAAAGCCCTTAGGGAACTATTAAATGTTACAATAGAAATCATCTCCCCGAACTTCAAGTTTCAGCATTTGTAGCTAAGCTCTATGTTGCGAATTAGTTACATGAATTCCCATCTTATAATAACCCCATTTAATGACTTATAGGGGTAGTTTTGAAGAATTAAAAAAGTAAGTGTCTAATTATTACTTTTGATAGAGAATATAATTTAATCAGAGTTTGGAGCCAATAAGTTATAAAAAAAAATAGTTCTCCATATAAACTTACACCCTTTTTTAAGGTTATTTTAGAAAAATTAGTAACTTCTCCGTTTTTATAACTCTCAATTAAAAGAATTTACTGTGAATTTGAAAACGCTACTACCATAAATACCGAAGTTCCATATAAATTTTCAACCTCCGTTTTGCACCCTTAGAGGTGGAATTTTAGAAAATCCTTCCTTAGGGCACACCCACGTCACCTAAGGAACATTTGTGCAAAATTTCATGCACCTAGACACAGCGGTTTCAGCTGTGCGTTGATCGATCAGTTAGTGAATCAGTCTATCAGTTTCTTCTTTTACAGATGCACATTAAATATATACTAACAAATCCAAATGTTTAATTTATCCTAACTAAAAAAAAGAGCACTATTTCGTCAAAGAATATTTAAATAATAATAATGCTTGGACATCGTTGTAAATGATTTAACATATGAAAAAAAAGTCTAAAGGAGATTTTCGCCAGTTTTTTAATAAATCTCATTATTTATATACATTATATTCCCTTTTTTTTCCCAATATACTTTATATTCGTTTTTATCCCGTTGCCGTGTCTGTAATTAATTGAGAGTAACGCACGTCCACTGCGACCAGGGCACACCGCATGTGATTTCGGGATTTCGAGCAGCAGTGTTTTTTTACGCGACTGTAAGGAATCGGTTATGTTTTTCACGCGTATTTTGTATGTACGTAATTTTTTTATTACTCATCCAAACGATTGGGTGGAGTCGTACAATTAAGGTATCATTAACTAAAACTAAAAAGTGAACTAAAAAGGTGAAAACAAGATAACATAAAAAATCATCCGATCAAATATGAAAAACATTTGTAGTCGGAGGCATCAGACTTACATTTTCTTGCTGCAACTCTTCTTATGTACATGTATGCCTTCAACTGCAAAATATTTGTCATATTTGATTGGTTTGTTTTTACATCATCTTATTTCCATATTTTTTATTCGCTGTTACGCAGTCGTTTTCATTCACTTTTAAAATTCTTGTTTTACTAACTTATGTACAGGTACATTAATTATAATGCAATTACTCACTTAAGGGACATACATCTATGATCACGTGGTCTAAAAACGCGTAAAATATACTTCCTAGGATACGAAGTTTCAGGATAATCTAATACAAAAGAAGAAAATCACAATTTATTTTGGAAAAGTTGTATTACGAAGTAACTAAGCCACTCTTCTTAAACTTATCTTAGGTATTATTTAATTTTGTTAGAGTTCGCCGATTCGACTAAAAGAACGTTTCGTATTCTCCATATTTATAACAATGCAGAGTATTTTTGAATGATTTATTACGCAAATACTGACGACAATAACATGGAGTGCAGTGTAACTAAGCATTTAGTGCATGTAAGTAAATGAAAACAATTAAATTATTACTTTCTCGTGCTCTGAAAATTTCATTAAATCAATTCATGAATGAAATCAATAATTTCATTCCTGAATTGAGTAAACTTTTTCCGAAACTATCTGTAAGAAAATCCAGCTATCTTTCTTGTCATTCGTTCATTGTATGTAATGTTTTTTCTTGATTTTAATACAATACTTATTTTTATTCATTTAAACGATTTTTTTTCGATGGAACATGTGAAAACCTAAACTGTATAATCTCGCTATATTCTATGATCTTTGAGCAGGACAAAAATATCCATTAAAACTTTTACATCGTAAACTCAACACGTAATATGTAAAACCTTATGTAATTCCTTAAACGATTTACGAGTAAATCTACGAGTAAAAAATTATCGCAAAACTGATGGACAAAGAAAGTATAGACACCTCTAATAAGTCTGAATTTCATTACTTAGAAAATCATTTAAAGGAAGGTCCGAGTTATTTATTAAAAGAATTCAGTCGCAGTGCAAATTCCAAAAGAACAATGCTGACCATAGCAATAATACTAATGAGACGGATTTTCTATTTTCACCAGCTTTTACACCTTCCATGGTCATCATCAGAATCACGAGAACACGATACGCAAACAAGGCGTGTTCTTAAAAAATGCAATAGAGGTAAAGGACTATTATTAACGACAAACTACGTGCCCTCAGACTCAGAATTATAAACAAATGTGGGCAACAGCCTAAAGAATTGGGCAGGATTTCTAATAAGGAGCTTCGTCGACCTATCCGTAAAGGCATTAAAGTTTTTTCAGCTATCGCCGTGTTCGTGTCAAAGTTTCAATATCTATAAACAAATATGTATTATTCTAACAGCGAAGAGTATCTACAATTGCTCCAAGAACGTGTGCTATATTTAAAGCAATCGGAGATGAATTTAATTGTATGTATGAATAAACCCAGAGTGAAACTAGGTTTATATAATACGTTGTTTAAAATCTCTGCGACTGTCAAACTACCAAATACATAACCTGTTTATTCTAACGCAGGCGCTAGAATCTCATAGAGATATTGCAGTTTTTATGAATACGAGGATTTCAACAAACATAAAAAGGATCCCGCTAACAATGTCTTTGAATGTTTTTGATAAACGCAAATGTGCCTATTATGTGCGTTTTGTGGACTCGAAGGAAGCTGTCTCGATAGAGGAAAATCATATATTTTATTTGCTCGTCGTTACCTTTTTTGTTCATTTTTATTTATCTCCGAGAATTTCCGTATTCTTACAGCGACTGCTAAGGGTTTCACATCAAAAAGCTGCACGTTGTCTAAACAAGTCACTCTTAACAAAAAGGAACCTACTCGCTTCGCATAATAAATATTTTTTCTATTTAATTTTATAAAAATGTTAATTATTTATAGAGATAACTATTTTACGAAATTAGTTAATTTGAATATTAGTTTGGCACATTTGAATAATAATTTAAAAAATATCATATAATCTGCCACAAGTAATATATAGTTTTCAAACTTGAAAAATAAGTTTCATGAACTTTTAGCATGAAGCATTCTTGTATTTTGTGTATGAATTACATTTTCATAGAATAAAATTCTTGTAATCTCTGAAATCTTTTCCGCAATACACGAAAAATATAGAAAGATATTGTTCTCATTCGAAATTACAAGATAGAGATTTTTTTTTTAATAACGTGTCTTCTAATTTCATTAGTAATTAATCACAACTATCCAGTCTAAAAGTAATTTCCTGAATTTAATAAAATTAAAATTTTTAAAACTTAGCGAAAATAAATTATGCCTAATCGGTTGTAACATTAGAAAGTTGTGTTCATGAACAAATTTACATTACTGTAGAAATGAGTAAGATCTATCAATATATTTTTGAACTCAAAAAAGCACTAAAATCAATTTTTTGATCGTGATGAGCTTAATAATATAATGTTACTTTATTTTTGAAGAAGTTGAGTTTGAAAGTAGTAATTAATTCCAGGGATGACCTGCAGGGTCAACCATTTTTAAGATTTTTTTTGTCAAATTTTGTGATAAATAATTATTTTATGATTTATTGACCTCAATTTTACCAGTTCTCAAATTTTTATGTCTGTTTGCAAGCCCTTCTGTAACTTAAAAACGGTTCGACCGATCGTGATGAAATTTGAAATACATCGATTAGGTTAAGAGTAAAAACTTTTAATTGCACAAATGATAGGCTGTATATACGATCTCAATACATCGTATGGTGAACATTAAAAGATTTAATCGTTATTTTTATATTTTTTTGGAATTTATTATATGTTCATTTATTTCTATACACTTGTCTCCAGGTGTGTTTGCGATCCTGGGCATGCACGCGTGTGCGTGTATGTATGTATGTAAAATAATTTACCGACAGTACGTGTATACGCTAATAGTATACGCTTCTCTGGGATAATTTGATTTGATTGAAATCATGGGCGGAACCAGCATCGGAATCGAGAGCAAGACTAGGATCGAAAACTAGAAATCGAAATCAGAACAAAGATGAATCGTAGTTGACACGTGATTGGTCGATATAAAAAATGAAGAAAATCATTTTATGTACGCAAAGGCCGAGTCGTGAGCAAAAGCTAGTATTGTTATAATGTAAGCTATTACTTAAAGTTCTCATGATATGATTTAATTAATAAGTATTCATTTATACTTTGACCGTTATTATATATCTACAAACTTTATTCTATACGTACAATGATTTTTTTTTCAATTCAGTAAAAATCAATAAAATTCATACTCTTTTCGGAATGCATGAGTTACAATTATCAACAGATGTTTTACGTACGATTTTTATTTTTTACCATTTTTTAACAACTCTGAGCCTTAAAGGGAACACATTTTATATGGGCATTACAAATAGACCCTCATACGTCATACACTCCCTCAGATGCACCCTCCACCCTCACACATACGAAGCGCGCGCACGTAGGTACTCATTCCTACCGGAAAATAAAAAATATTTTACCTACTTCATATAATATTTTCTGTATATTATTGCTTTCGGTGGACTTAGCCATTGCCTTTAAACCTACTTAAAAACTCTTTCATATAAATTAAAGGAAACCATATCCTTAGCATAGTTACTTTTTACCTATAATAAACACTGACCGTCACTATAAAAAGATAACACGGAATAAATATTATTATATTTCAATGGTGCGTGCATATTTTAGACGCTTCGTCAAAGAAAGATGGGCAGCATAAAATGTGCGATTTTATGGGGTAACACTCTCGATATACGGACGAAGGTGTAAGGAAATGAGAATTGTCCGATTATAGAAGTGCTCCATTCCACACCATTTAACTTTCGCCAGGCGAAAGTTGGATATCCATAAAATGGCGGAGCGGGCCAACCCCGGGCGCCGGTTGTCCGAGCTTTTAGAGGATCCAACTTTATTGAAAATGAATCCAACTATCTATAATAGAAATCTATCTTTCCTTTTGAGTCTCTTTTGAAATGTGATTAATGCTCGCCCGGTAATGGCGTCGCGAAAATGACGCCGTGAGCTTTAAGTAAATAAAATTCTCTATAGGTATTTCATAAAACCTTTAATATAGGTATTTACTTGTTACAATTTACGTCCTTTTTACGACGTATGAATTTACTTCACCAAACTTTGTATTAGGTTTGTCTGTATTGTCCAACGTTTTACGGTGAAGACACTTTACGTCCTTAGTTAATTTTATTTTTAAAACTAGTAGAATCCGTGGCTTCGTTCGAAAGTATATGTTTTAACTTATTTTGAACCTAAACGAAACTTGTGTTATGCTATTACTTAATTTACTCATGCTTAATTCCTATTCGTTTATGATTGCCATTACTGTGTAAAAATATACTTATATAAGATTAAAAAAAAATATTTGGAACTGAATACATATATTTGAAATGTCATAAAAAGTCTGTTGCCATTATTATTGTTCGGTAAAACATCTCAATGAAAATAGTCAAGTTTTATGGTAAATATTCAAAAACAAAATTAATTAAGGGACTATTCGAAAAAAAAATACATCCCAAAATATTACCTTTCTCCATAAAAATCACAAAATTCCTATTAAAAAAGTTATCAGTTGACTGTATATGGTTCAATGTTTTCCAAAAGTTTGAATAGGGCCACTTAATATTTATAAAAAAAATAAAACAATAATGCTTTTGAAGGAACTTAAGTAATCCTCAGTATTTATTAAATTGAATTTTCTTTTTCCCAGCAGCAGTTTGTATATGCATTTATATTTAAAAAAAAAAAAGTTATTTTTTACAATCGCAAGATGATAATTTTTCCATTTTCCATTTTTTCATCTATATATGACAGCCCGCGTTTAATATCTGCACCTCGTTAGGTCACACGCAAAATTAAGTGACACCTAACGCCGCCGCTTTCTCGCATTTTAGGCGGGGTCGATGCTAACCCATGCCTTATTTGATTACTTTTTAGATATCGTCTAAAAAAATATGTGCTACTGAACCATTTGCTCGCTTGATCACACATCACCTTGCTTAAAATTAATTATTAAAAAGAAATCTATCTTCTAGATGGCAATCCACGGTGACCGATAAAAATGCGTTACCGAATAACAAGCATACATACTCACAGGCCGACGTGTACAAGATAGGTGCATATTGATTGATAAATTATGGATAGACATGAGTCAAGCAAACAAAACAACATTAAGTGCCGTGAAATTGTTTTATGAAAACTGTATGGGTCCAGGTGGTGTTGACCGAGTTTTAATTAAACGCAAACAACCGAGCGCTCGCCGCGAGTGACCTCCCCCTCCTGTCTCTCACTGTCCCACTAGACTTATATGCATATATATGTAGCTGACAAAATGAAATCTTTATGTGTCTATCTAGAAGTTTCATAAACAAGATATTATTTGTTTGGGTATAATTGGTTGTTTATTTATTTGTGACATGATGTTCGCCTTGTCCACGTTATAGCTACAATTCATTCAATATTCCTTATGATGTATGTACAAAAATAATTACAGAACATAATCAAATGTTTTCTGGCTATAACAACACCAATGTGAAAAGTAGATATTGACCACAGAGTTAGAATTGTAGTCTATGATGTTTATATTACAAAGAACGAAAACATTGTTCGTCCTAATTTAATTGTCATATAAAACCTGTGGGTACAATAGAACCTTGCCACATTTCGTAACATATTAGGCAGTAATTTATTTACTTTAAACAAAAGTTTTTTTCAGATATAATTTCAAACAAAAATGGAGTAGCGAGATCGGAATGTTTCTAACATTTTATTTCATTTTCATTTTTATTATTACATACAAAATAATGCTGTACCACGGCGCAGTCATTGTATAAACTCGTAATTCGTTTTCCGGCTGACTTATTTACGTTTATTCAATTTAATAGACAGATATCTGAAAATTATTTAGGTTGATTAGTTAGAATTCAAAATAGCAATTTCATATTTAATACAACAATATCATTTTATTATTATTATTATTATTATTTACAAATTTTGCAACAAACAGTGTTCCACTATGATGCTACTGATATACTGCAAAACCAAATTATTTAGCTAATTTATAGTTGTTGCATCAGATTTTAACCGCCCCACTGCTGCGGCATACACTCCCACAATCTTTGATTTAAGATAGAGGGCCCTTTATGCCCTCCACGTTGATCCAGTGCTGATCGGGGACTGCTGACCAGCGCTGTCACTAATATAAGGGCAACGTCTGAGACACACGTCTTAACGTAACCTTCGAGGCATGCACAAGGGCCCACATTTATAACCGATAAATATTTATTATTATTATCAAATCACTGAATTAATATAATCTCCATTAGTAATTATAGTCGGACCACATAGCATGGAACTTGATATACTTAACGTAAATGCGCAGATTCAATTTATAAGCGGAGGCGGGCGCGGCGCCGGCGTCGGCGGGGCGACTTCATAAAAATCGTGTCCACAAAAGGAAATACGTACAATCCGATTTTCATCCGGCCGAGCCGGAGATTATTGAGGGAATGGAGCGAGGTCATTAATAACACGCGGCCGCCGCCCTCGGGCCCTCGCAAAAATATTCCATAAACGCCAGCGCCGAGACCGGATCGTCGGCAAACAGAAGAAACTTAATCGCTTATTCCTGCGTTCTTTTGATTCCTGTCAACTTATGACTAGGCTATTGAATGGAATATTCGAATGGAATATGTTTCTGTTTTTTTTTTTATTTTTATAATATCACAACTTGGTCGGATGAAATAACCGAGTTTGATGTTGCAAATAGTAAAGAGAGACAATCTACACAAATGTGTAGAGAAGCATTTCATAACGTTTCGTTTTCCAACGTAGATTTTGACGTGGATACGTATTTGTTTTTGTTTGTTCGATCGTTTCATGAACAGCTTATATACGACGCCATATGTTAGGGCATAAGTGAACGAAGTCGGTAAGCATGGATCTGTATTTTTTATGCACTAATACATCTGTTGGTGCCATAATAGCTGGACGAATTCGGTAAGAATGAGTTTGTTTCTTTTTTCCTTTTGCAACTAACGCAATTTTTTGATGCGTACGTGAACGAAGGCAATAAGTATGAGATCTACTACACCATCTATTCACTAGTGTGTGAACTTTGGTTGACACCACTTGGGCAATAACATACGTTACACGTAGCGATAACTGAAATAAACACAGCAAACTTTTCTACGTGTTCCGAAAGTAAGTGTGTTAATTATTTACATATGAAATTTTGCCTCAACGTTCCATAATTACTAATTGTTCTTTTGTTATATGTCATAATTTTCGTATCATTGAGCTGTGCTCAATAAACTCAAATTAAAAAAATAAACTCAGTTTAAAACATTGATTCGTATTGTTTTTCCAATTGCCCGAATATCCTTTTATACATAGAGGTATTCACGTAAAACTTACGGCCGTATAAAGGATACGACCAACATTATTTTTTTATTTGGACTGAATATCTTATTTCTCAATGACTAATTTAATCATGTGACGCTCTTTGACAAGAATATTATTAGCTATTATAGATATTAAAAACAGGCGAACGGAGTATTAATTACAGCCTTTCCCCTACTAGCTTCCCCCAAAATAAATCAACTAGATATAAAGTTTGAATAAGAGTAGTCTAGAAGGTACTAGATTTGAATGATTGAATCGTATGAAAGAAAAGCAAATACATTTTGTATTAAGAGTAACTGCGCACGCAGTAGTGTTAGTGCACCTATCTCTGCGTGCTATTTTTTTTTTTTGGCTAAATTGAAGTTGGTCAAACAAAGAGCTGTCAACAATTCATTTCGGCTTCATTATAGTGTTTATTTGTTGATTTTTATTATCTTTTGTTGAAACTGTGTTTTTTTTTTATTACTTTAAGAAAATTTGTAATATTAAGAATGGCACATTGTAATCTTCTTGGCAAGGAAATTCTTTTCACATTTAAAATCTGTATTAAATTATCTTCAAAACAGAGTGCTTTCGATTATAAATATTTTTTTCACAAAAGAATACATAATAATGAGTCTTGTTTTGCATTTAACCAGAATTTTTTAAAAGCAAAACATGTTTAATGTGAAATTCCTATGACATGTTTTGGTATCTTCAGGTAACATTTCCAGCTCGTTACAATTTAAAGATAATTTCACCCATATCGTTACTAATTAATTTAAAATTCCATTTTTATTTTTTTTTCTAAATCATTTTTAGAATCCCTTTGAATGCCCCAGATTCCTTGAATTCAATTAAAAATGGACTATTGCAACTTGTCGACTTAATTGACACCGACAAAAATTGGAAAAGTTTCTCATTTAGTTACAAGTTTTTTTTTTATTACATTAAAAATTAAAAAGACCGAAACTTTACGGAGATTACCGCCAAAACAAAATGTTCTGCAATTCAATTCATAGTACCATATTTATCAGCCATGCTTAACGAATATAATGTAGTAGCAATCAGGTGACAATAAAGATCCTACAAATTACAGACCAATATAGATGTTATCTGCAATTGGTGATTTAAAATAAAATCGTGCTCAAGATATGTTTATATTTCAGTCTTCAACATACCACAGCAACTAAATTTTACTAAAAACTATCCGCAATTTTGCTTTCAAAATATACATTTAATGCAAGGGAAAACTTTGCGAATGTAAATGTGAGGGTTTTTTGATATTGATCAACAACATTTGATTGTGATTAATAAAAAACTTTATTGCTTAATTTGTTATGTTTATTCCTCATATTGTAATGAGGAATAAAAATGAACAAATTAAATGTCATCTGTGTAATAAAATGCAAAAGTTGATATCGTTAAAAGAACGTAGGTATTGTAAAAACATATTCCTCAATCCAATGGTTTCCTGTTTTTAGTCTATAGAAATGTTATAACATATTTAATAGAAAAACGACCTATGTAGTACTATGTGCTTAAGAAACTTTTCTTACGTTTAAAATAGAAACAAAAAAAAGGGATTTATTAAAATAAACACGATATTCTCCAAGGCATTGAGTTTATTCGAAGCTAACAACTTATTGCTAACCGCAAACGATACGAAATGTCCAAAATTCATTTTGCTTAACGCTGTTGATTTCAATTTAAAAATTAGCACCTGGGCAAACCCTGCTCAGGATAAGACTGAAGATGGTGTATGTAGTTAGTTAACGAAACTGCGCATTTGAGCATTGCCATAATAAAGTAGGCCCCATATGTTGTGGATGTGGCTTGTAAACTAAGCTCTGCAGTTTCTCAATTATGTAATTGAGAATATTAAGTGACGTGGCAATTGTCGGACTGATTTATTTTTAAATGCTTTCATATCACAATTTTATACGCTATTTTGTTTTGGGGAAAAGCTGTTGACATTTTGATAACATTTGTTGTACAAAAGAGTGATTTGCGTTATTTATAAAATAAAATTCTAGAAATAACGTGACTTGACTTGACTTAAAAAAACATGTTTTCTTTGATACATCTAACCAGGAAATAAGGTACATTAGCATGTACATATAAAAACACATAAGTACTTACTCAAAAGTGGGTGACTGCGACAGTATCAATACAAGAGAAAAACGAAGAACACTTGATGAAATGTGCTCGCAATTCTCAGGTTCAAACAGAAAAATTCAATAATTCTTTTATGAGCGACTGTGTTTGTTTATAGAATTTAAGGAAATAATGCTATTATTTCCTTAAAATTACTCAGTTTAAACAATTAACAATTCAACGAAAATATCACAGTCCAGCATACAAAGAAAAGGCTGTTACTACATCCACGGAGCATCGCTCTGTAATTACGTTAATGAAAAAAATACTTGAGCATTGATGTAAAAGATTTAAATTACAAATACGAAAAAAATGACGGTTCCGAAGAAATTTTTTACCGGTTCTTCTCTTACTTGTATTTACAAACGAGTGCTCAAAGAATAAATTGTTTAGAAATATAATTGTATAAAAAAAGAAATATAATTGTAAAAAAAGAATGTATTAAAAAAAAGTTATTATTTTTAACTACCTCATTTTATTATAGAAACCCTTATTTATTCAGTACGCACATATCGATGTTATCCTTTTTTAGTTTTATAATAACAATATGGGGTTATAAAAATGAAAACATTAATAAAGTTGATATTTATTATATAATCCTTTCATTACGGGTAATTCTTTTTTACGTGCAATATAATTTAATTTAACAAATATATTAAGTCTATTGCGTGTCGACACGCTTTACTATTATCTGCACATTCAGATGTTTGTACTAAATATATGTTGTAAACGTACGAACCATAAATATACATTCACACTTAATAAATTTGCCGACCTTACGCTGCCGATATTGCGTTGTCAATTTCGCCAGACTAGTGTTTTTGACATTGTGTCAAATATTTTTCTTTTCTACTTCGTGCACCCAATTACAGAAAGCAGTGGTATCTAACGAAAATTTTATTGAAATAATAATATTGTGGCGGTGAGAAAGCAAGGAATGGACATGAATGGCGCTTAAAAGAAGGAAGGTATGTTCCGTGGCGGATACAAAATGAATGTTGCCCAATAGAAGAACATTTCAAAGACCCCTATACACCTATTGCGCCGAGAATACTATGATGTTCAGATTTTGCATTTAAATAACCGAAGAAAAACATTGTAAAAGAATTAGTATGCTTCATGACTTAGACAACTATCAAAAAATCGAACCCCAAAGCCCTAGCTTTCAATTCACTATTACTGGCACTCGAATCCAAATTGTGCTGGGTAGCGATTTGGAAACTAGAGATGCATCCTTTTAGGTTCGCTGGCCTGTAACTAGCAAAAGGGTTCTATTCTATCCAGAGACAGCAAATGTATAGCCCAAAGTTGGAGCGAAAAAACGATTACTATAGAAGGAGAATATAAAATGCATACACAATTACGAATCAAACTTACAATACGGAACTTACGTACATCTTACAACTAACTCCAATTATCCAAACATACCCTCAACACCCATGAGGACACAGCGATATCTAGATAAGCATCGTTATATGCTAATCAAATTAATACCCCGAGCTTTTGTCGCGTGACGCTTCATTATGAACTTCCGCAATACATTGCACTGATCTAGAATGTGTATATCGCAAAATCCTTCACGGGGCCTGTATGGGCGAGGAAAGTACGCGATCGGTCGGTTCTACAAGGCACAGATGATGTAGGCGTGCTGCGGAACCTTCAACGCGGGCACGCTTTACCATCACAAAGAAGCCGAGAAAAGTTTTAAAGGTCAACTGTCGCCGCCGTCCTATAGCGACCAACGGCCCGATCGATGGTTGCGGTTTCCGACACAAGGTAAGCTCAGTGTCCGTGCACGTGCGTGAAAACCCGTCTAGGTAAGGCCCCCAGAAATTCGCGAACCTGCAATACAGATTCGGCGTGGCATGCGCTAATTTCTTAATTACGGTGCCTCGATGTAAGCCAATCAAACAAAAGAGCTGATTCAGAAGCGTATGGGATGTGTATCCTCTACGAAAGTCCCGTCGGGATGAGAGGCGCGCCCGCGACCTCGAAACTTTGCAGGGCACTCAAACGCCGCCACATAGCGTGGGTTGTGCACCATCACCTACCTTAATAACGATCCCTTCAAACGCATTCTCCTCCAATCGTCTCTGAGCTTGTTAATGGTGGGCACGTTGTGACGCGTCGGGTGTCCCCAGCGTGGGTGCCGAGAAAATCCACTACGATGTTTTATGAATCAAACGGCGTACTTTTATAACAGTAAATTTTTACAACATAAACATTAAAATATAAATATTACAACATTTCAATATCGCGATATTGCGATGTGGGATCTCGTGAGGCGATTATTAACAGCACCATCTCTCGCGAAATGATGTACGCTGCAAAACTCCCTGAGACAGTAAGTTGTATAGGATTCTGATAGTATATCTTTATTGCTCTGTCTAATGCATATTACAGTCAGTCGGGATCTATAGGCCAAATTCGCTGCCGTTCGCAGTCAATCAATAGCACTGAGCGGAGTTAAGAAAAGATTGGGGCTTAATCAAAAACGAAAGGCAGTCGACGACAAAATAAGTATGTTATGCCAAGTGTCAGTGTGAGTACTAACTACGGCGGCAGTGGAGTACGACTATCCGTCGTTTAGGACTTAATGACCATGTGAGCTTTTAATAACAAGCAAGGGACAATTTTTTGGATGTTGACAAATCACGGTGTAGGCTGTTCACACATTAGTGATCAAGCATTTTCCAATAGGGTCTTGCAAGAGTGATGATCCTTTGAAGACCCTTTTTATTATATCTAAGAAATTGAAGAAAAAAAAAGTGAGTATATTTTGGATGGCAAAGGAGTAATTAATGTATTTTATTCCTAAGATGATGATTCGAGACGACTAGACACCCGTTGCGTTGAGGATATGATTTTTACATCTTGTATTTGAAACATGAAAGCGACATTTGAATGTCCCGATGTGGGTTCCCCAATTATGAGCAACGCCATCTCACGTGGAATTGTAACCTACCACGATGGGTTACCACTAACAGGAACAAGTGTCGTAGTGATGTACGCCACAATATTTTATAAAGGAATTTTTTTTTATTTATATGCCCATAATTAAAAGTTATGTAATTTAAAAACGAACTATTAACTGCTATATTAAAATATTACGTTTTTTATTTCTTAAATGAAAAGACTTCTTTCAAAATGGAATAAAATTCATTCATTTTTTAAATAAAATATGAATATTGAAAATTTATGTTTCAGAAGGTACACATATTTTTATTATTTATGCAATATTTTATTTAATATTATTTTTTTAATTACGGAATTGATAATGTCATCGTCTGTGCAAAAAACTCGTTAAAATTCGTGTACATAACAAGCGACCTTGCAAGATCTAACATGTTTCTCACGTACAAGTGAAACATTACTCCATGTTTCTTAGGTTCATGCTAAATTTTTAATTATTTAAAAAATTTTATTGTAATGAAAATTTTGAAAAATGGCAAAACTTGGTTTTTTAGGGTTCCGAGCAAAAATCGCAAATATGGACCCCTTATGGTTTCGTTCTGTCCGTCCTTCCGACCGCCCCAGTCCATCGGTCCATCCGTCCGTATGTCACAGGTATTCGTATTCTACTCAAAAACTGCAAGACGTACAAAGATAAAATTTATAGTATAAATGTCTTGTATAAACCGCTACTTAGTTTCGTACAAAAATTAATATTTCTAGGAGGGCACTCCATAAATATAACAGAACCTAAAGAATTTTTTTTTCAATAATTTTAATGTTCATTAGCAATTTATTTGATTAATTAAATATGTTCGGAAATAATCGCTCTGATATTGCATCAATGTACCCCTTTATTTTTAAGCCGTATATAAAATATGGAAAATTACAAGGTAACATATGCAAAATACTTTCAACAAAAATTATTTTGAACAGGATAACGGATTCGGAAAAACTGCACTTCTCAACAAAATAACGTAATCGCCATGAAGATACGCTCTTTTGTTGATGCACTTTAGTTTACACTAGTTTAAAAATAATAGTCGTCATACCTGTTTCTCTAGTTATAGATGATTAAGTGCTTATACCTATAACATTCAGGAAAGATAGAAAAGTGTAACAACGTAGTTTTTTCCATACGTAGTGTATTTCTTTGTAGTATCCGCTTCGGAACCCTACACTGGTCGGAACCCAACCCTAGCATGGTCCGATATGCTCTGAGCCGGTTTTTTTACAATTTTTTTTTTCAGAACGTCAAATCCTAATGGTATTAAAAGCAACCAATTACAAACAGTAGGTACAAACAAAAAGGTTCGCTTACGACTTGTCCCATATAAAATACGAAAATACTTTTTTTTTCCCCACTTATTATTTCGCGGCAGGCGCGCATTCATGATGGAGTTCTGGTCCGCACACGAATATGTGAAGTGAGTGTTGGGTACTGAAAAATAAACATGAAAACAGAATAAATGTTGTCGAGATGCGATCGCTGCGCGGCGGACGTGGAGTGTCCTCGAAAAATTAATAAGATCGTAGCGGGCAGGAAACCGATGGGGTTTGGAATAAAATGTAGCGTTATGTAAAAAATGGAAAAATATGAATTGGAGTTATTTTGCCTATATTTAGCGATCGGATAAAATCAGAATCAAATCGATTCAACTAAAATTTAG